>NJDD01005649.1:42454-54723 GCA_002245505.1 Calephelis nemesis
CTCAAAAAGAGTACCGTCTACAGGAAATGTAAATTTGACAAGTTGTCACGTATGAGAAGTAACAGTCTTTCTGGTACGCCCATTTCAAAGAACTTATAGTCACTCATTGTAAGTAAATCTGAACCTTATTGTGTTTTATATATTTTTCTATAGAAGGTCTAGCTCTAGCTAGGCACTATCTCATGCAAAACCGAACTCGTCTTTGCCTGATTTTAAGGTATTGATTCTGGGATTGTATTGATGTACTCAAAAGGTCTCAGCACACATATCAACTCGGAAAGGGATCGTAACCGTATCGCCTTTCGCCTTGCCGTCAACTAGGTGTCAACTTAACGTATGCACGTAACCAAACAGTATCAGCAGCTCCTGTAGGTACATCAACTCGGCTACAGCTAAATTAGCCTGTTCCGAGGCGCGGCGATTACGTTACGATTCCGATTAGTGTGCATTGCAGTATGAAGTTTCATACAAATAATAAAGAACGGCTCGAGGCGATACAGTGACGATCTTTTATCGAGTTGATATGTGTGCTGAGACCTTTAGCCGGAACTTTTCGTTCACCTATATATATATAAAAAATCAATTGCTGTTCGTTAGTCTCGCTAAAACTCGAGAACGGCTAACCCACCCAGTAACCAGAACGCAGCACCAAGTCGAGGTACTGTCTCCCGGGAGACAACCCTTGGTGCTGGCGTTGTAGGTAACAGCCCCATGCATTTAAATAATGATGTCTCGGGCTGAGCACTCTGCTCGGCCCACAAAGCTCGGTAAAGTTGCATAAAATCGCGAGATTAGCAACAAATTAGTCATTCAAAAAAAAAAAAGAGAGAACGGCTGAACCGATTTCGCTAATTTTGGTTTTGAATTATTTGTTCAAGTCCAGGGAAGGTTTAAAAGATAAGAAAAAGGAAAAAACTTGCGAGAAAACTAAGAAAAACAACATTTTACTTTTTCCCCATACAAACTGAACGGGTGGTACGAAGTTCGCCGGGACAGCTAGTCTTATGATAAAAATATTCTAAATTGAACTTGCACTGAACGTTAAATACCTGAGTAGATATGCCAGCATCGAAACCACTCAGTTGTTCTGCATAATCAGCTATCAGTGAGGAAAGCTTCGAGAGTCGGCCACCCATTTCCGTTGCTTCATAAAACTTTTCGGCTAAAAATGGGTTGTGTGTTAAACTATAACAATACAACATGTATCTGATTCAGAGAAGATAAAATACATATATCCCATCCCATACAAGTGTTTGTTTGTTGCTTCTTCACGCAAAAACTGCTAAACCGATTTTCATGAAATTTGGCACACACATAGAATATAACTTGGATTAACACATAGGATTTTTTCACGTCGAAGAAAGTTACTGTAACACCATTACCCATGCGGGCAACGTCGCGTGCAACAGCTAGTGTGAAATAAAAAGAAACTGACAAAATATGCTCTTCTTTTGATAGGAGATAATTTGTTTTCGGCATATGTTAAAAAGTTTACAAAATGTCTAATCATTGCAAAATTTTCTAAAAGAACATCTATCAAACTTTTATTTTTTCTATGTAACAAACAATACCTTGCCACAAGCATATAATTATAATTTACTTACTATATAGTTAGATTCAATTTGTGTAATTTGTCCACGGATAGTTATTTATTTAAACGTGATGAACTTAATGAGGGGTAAGAAAAACCTTACATTTGTATTCACAAAATAATTGACAAAGCGAATTAATGGTAACTGGTGTTTACGGTTGGTACCTACTTCATCGTACGTGGTCCACAGTAGATGTGGTTACCATACGTGAGCTCTTCCAGTACCTTCAAGGCATTAATAGTTTATCCCAACATTTTCAAGTTTAACACAGAAAACAAACAAGCAGACGCAGACAGGATTTCTAACGTTTTGAGATACACGTCACACACCAAAGCTGATAACCCTACCCTTTAATACTGTAAATGCGAAAGTTTGAATGTTTGTTTGTTTGTTACTCCTTCAAGCAAAAACTGTTGAACCGATTTTTATGAAATTTGGTAAACACATAGAGGATAGCTTGGATTAACGACAAGCAAAATTTAGATCCTGCAAAGTAGGGTATGTGGCTTCCATCAATGGTGAGCACTTCTAATGGCGCGAGGAAAAGTACGGCGACATTATCAGTTGTCAATGTCTTACTATGCTGAAACTATCACTGGATATTTAATTTTAGAAAATGTATCCTAGTCACTTGTGAGACGTCTTTAATTTAGCAACGTTATGCATCTTCAAAAAAATACTGACACATGGATTTAACCGACTGGAGAGCATTCTCTGCTGCTGACGTAGCTCTACCTATCATCTTGTTCATATCCTTTGTTAATTCTTCTCTCATCGCTCTCAAAGCCTCGCTGCAATCAAGACACGTATTTCCAAGTTTCAGTGGGACCAGAGACCAGCCAGGATGATCAATACACTAGTTTTTTTTTATGATATTAGAAGGCAAACAAGCAGACGGATTTCCTGTTGGTAAGAAATTCACGCCGCCTAGAGACATCAAAGTTGGTAGTGGTGCGTTGCCAACCTGAGGCCGGGATGTTAAGCCTCGAGCAAAAGTAAGTTTACCGGCTACCTTACCCTCTAAACCGGAACACGTCATGACATTATGGCGGCAGGAATAGGTAAGGCGGTGGTGCCAATCCGGGTGAATCGTTGCGAAACTCTACCACCTAGTCAGATGTCACAGTGTAAGTAAACCTATGCTCAACTTTACGAGCTGCCTGGCAGGAAAGCAGATGGTCTATTCTGTAAAGGAGCCAACGGAAAAGGACCAATACGAAAAAAAATCACTTGTTGCAGATGTCTATCATGTACCCTACAACTTTCAGGTTAGCCGGCCAATACCGAGGTCTCATTAAAGCTAGAAACATATTATCAGCCGCAACTGACAAATGCGTAGGTATATACCGTCCGCGGACGCTTTTATCTGACACTACATTATGCGCTACGACTATATTTGCCAAGCTTTGGAAATCCGAATTTATTTTAAAGATATCTATATAGAGTTTTTATTGCATAATGAATTATTTAGCTTAAATTTAGATTAGTTCAGCCAATTTAAAAATAAAAGTTCATAGTGTAAAAAGTGTAAAGCCAAAGCGCATAATTTGAATAGTAGTACTATACGTCCGATAAATTGCAAGGCTCAGAGTACTTTAATTATCTAGATAACCTGTAAGTCGCGTCCGTCAGCCGCGACCGATAGTATGTTTCCAGCTTCAGTAATACTCACTTCATCTCATCAGGTGTAACTCCCGGCATCATGGCGATGATAGAGGGACGGGTTTGAGTCGAGGCACGACTCATAATGGAATGACGCGCTGACGGATCGTACGGACGGTCAGAAGCGTCCGAGGTCTTGCTGGAAAATTTTCGTGACAACGACTCGATGACCACTGATTTTCGTGATTCCTTGAATAATTATTGTTTCTTAAAATTTAAATCGTCTCGCATTAATAACATTTTTAAATATTTATATGGCATAAGATCCGAACCTTTTTTTTACGTTTGGAAAATCCCCCGGATACCCACCGCTCTCGAGGGTGAGCAGCAGGTTATGTCGGACTCGAACCGACTAAAAACCAAATGATGACCTTCGTGCCAGATGAGGTCGCGTTAGCATTCACCATCTCGCTCCGCGGCTACGGCCCATCCTTTACCGGGCCACCTCCCGCGCTGAAAGAGGAGCGTTTCTGGCCATTGGAGTCGCTCCCCAGGCGTGCGAGGCCGTGATAGCCGAAGGAAGTTCTCCGACTCCCTACGGCAGCCCCGCATCGGAGACGCTTTGAAGGCGAAGGAACCGCCTTCTTGTCATTTCTAGTGGTCCGCCAGCATCGGAGCGGGCCTGAGTTGGGATCGTGCTCTCTGGCCCGCTCCGAATAAGATCCGAACCTAAGTTGACCTTCACTGAGCTGATAAAAGGATGAATTTTTATAAAAACTTAAGTATATTACAAAATATATTAAAAGTGGCCCAAAAAATCCTGGACAGAATGTTTTTGTTTCTTTAAAAATATTTTTATTAGGACATTTCCAATTTAGTTATCATTTGGAGAATAAGGCAAAAGTAGCCTCTAAACAACTTGGTGTGCTCAGTAAAGTGAGACAGTACTTCAAGCCTACTACATCGCTAACAACATCACAAACTGCAAATTCGGGATCACATTCGGGAACCTACCTACTATTCTCAACTCTGACCACATCGAACAGTCTCTCGAATTGTCAATGACTGAGCAATTACCGATCGGCTTGATCTTTAAAATTTTACAACGAATTTTGATGCGGATTTTTTAGTAGATAGACTGATTTAAGAGAAAGGTTTATAACAACGTAGAAGTTTGACCACCCGTGTGAAGTTAGAACAGGCTTGTAGTTAAAAATAAAATATATCGAAGATAAATTTTTATCTCTTGGCGTAAGCCACCAGCATCGCGTAAGGTGAACTTGACTACCCCTATCGAGAAATTTAGAAGACTTATTTATGATAGTAAAAACAGTGGAAACATGCATGTTTTTGATTATCTATACATGTAATAAATCTGTAGAAGGGTCAATTCTGTACATTGAAAATATTGAAAAAATAAATAGCAGAGGGTGTTACTGGATCGATACCAAACCCAAATATGTGATTAAAAAAAATTTTGTCTGTCTGTCTGTCTCTATGTTCAGGCATCACGTGAAAGCTAACGATTCGATTTCGATGAAACATGGTATAATTATACCTTATTATCCTGGGCATAAAATGGGATACTTTTTATCCTGGAAAAATACGTAGAAAAAATTTTTTTTTTCAGTTTTACCACGCGAAGACCGACATCCGCGCGGACGGAGTCCAGGGCGGAAGCTAGTCTTATTATATAAAAATGAATCGCTAAATGTGTTGGTAAGCGCATAACTTCCGAACGACTGGACCGATTTGGCTAATACTTTTTTTATTAGATCAGTTATTGTCAGGAGAAGGTTTTTATGGAGATAAAAACCGGGAAAATCGCAGGGAAAGTGGGAAAATCAGTACTTTCTTTTACAAAACGGGTGAAACGAAGTTCTCCGGGACAGCTAGTATTCTATATAAGTACTAATGTCGTCTGCTGTGTGAACACAGATTTAAAAACTAGTCTACGCTATTTTATATCAATCTCTGAACCATCTACTTACTTTTGATTTCTCCACAGGTTTCCCTGCCTGCTCTAAAGGCTTTGCTACAGCTTCTACTTTATGGGCAATGTCCTCTGGCAGGGCTCCTGAAGTAGCCAGGTGCGTTAGAATGCCAGTCATTCTGCCGATGGCTTCTTCAGCAGCTTTCACCCGAGCGTTAACCTAAGAATTCACATTTTTTAAGGAAAACAAAAGAAATATCTAGGGAGGCTCCAAAATTTTAACGGTCTCATAAAATTTTTCACGTCACGAGCAAAGGGGTAAATTTTGTCGGCTTCCTATTCGGTTTCGTCAGCATTTTCATCTACTTATTCCGCCTTTTACATAACACACTTCTCAATCCCAACCTTCCGAATTATTTCTGTGACTCCTATCAGTCCCTACATTCCGCTAACGTTGTGATTCTTATGTTAAAGCCTTTCCCGGAGTTTTGGGCGCCATCGAGAGAAAAGATGGTCGAAGTTTTTTTATAAATATTGAATTTCGTGTTTATATTGAGTGAAATTAATGAATTTTGGTAGCATTTTGTACAATTTTTGTTAAAGGAAAGTGCACAAAGGAAATAATCATGAAGAAATTAGCATATCGTGTATTACCGCATTGCCACCCAATCTTACTATATGAGCTTGAGTAATGAGCCCACCGTTCTACCCAAGACCCTGATAGGACTTATTGACGACTATTATATATCGTGCTATTAAACTATTTGGCCGTGAAACATCACATGTGTTTAGAAAACTATTAAACGAGCACTATCTCTCACACCCTTGAATTTTTTTTAATCGTCTTCTGTTAAAAAAATTAAATCGTTTTCTTTTATATATGTATGTAAAGTATATATTTATGCGTACATTATCTAAGTATTTATTATATATTTATTTATATGCAGATATATTTAGATGATATGGATTTTAAATATTTTATAACTATCAAATCATGTACCCACACCAAGTCTATGATTGTCTTTGTATCTGCCTTTTCTTTTCACAGGTCACCTGGAAGAAACCTCTCTTGCTGGAGATAAGCTGAACTATTGCGCTGTATTATCTCTACTAGTGGTCGCCCATTGGTCAAAATTTGACCACAATAAATTTAAAATCTTTTTGACAGGAAAGCAATCTTCATTTATCAAGACCAAGTACTTTGTTTCGAAACTTTATGAATATAGTTCTAGCTCCATCTGCGATATTTTATCGTTAACATCAATATATTTTTGAGTGTGTCAAATGCATGGTAGAAGGTATGTGTAATGTTTTATTTTTTGACTTAATGCATTATATAGGCATTATTATTAAATAATATTAACGTTCTGCATTTCTCCTACACATAAACCATAAGTGTTTCAAATTTCGTAAAAAGGGTTCCAATTGTCGTAAAAAGGGGTCCAAAGTTTTTGCCTTACTTATATAATATTATGATGTTGACGTTCAATGTGAACGTTATGTGTAAATAAAGATATTATGGCACCCACGACTAGCCGAAGACATTAAGTCCCAAAATGTGATAGGTGACAAGCCTATCGTCAAACGAGCACATTTTCAATCCCGAGCAATATTTTTTTTTAATCAGAAAATTGAAAAATCCAAATTTTTCTATTTGTTGCCCAACTCGGGAATTGAACCCGAGACCGCATGCAATCAAGTCCAACACTTGGACCGCTAGCTTTAGAGTCGGTTAAAAAATAAAAAGTACCTGCATCGCTTGCATGGTATCAAGCAAAGTGGCGCTTCCTTGTTTGATATCCCTTTTCAGTTTTTCATTATCTGGCAGCCTCAAAGGTTTCGCCACACCTATGTTTTCCTGTATTTCCATGACGACAGATTCCAGGAGTGCGAACTGCGACCTGGTCACCACTTCGATATTGGAACCTCGACGTGCTTCTACAACATATGGAGCTCATATTTTGACACTTTCATGTAAGAGGTCAACGAACACGCATGGCTCTCCTGACGGTAAGAAACGATTAGACGTCATAGATGTTACAGGTGCGTCGCTCTCCTGAGGCCGGGACGAAAGGCCTCTTGTACAAGTTTACTGAATACATATCTCGATTTTCTGTTGCTGTCTGTTAAATATAACTCTACTCCTATCTCTCCATATGTAGCAGCTATAGCTTAGGCAGGTTTGTTTCTTGGGTTTATAATAAAAATAGATATTGTGTTTAGAACAATAAATGGAAAAAACGTGGTGTTACGCTCGCCAATCGCATTCACAACAACGAGATCAATTAGACAGTGGGATTGAAAGAAAGTGAGAAAGGGCATGTTCAGTTGGTTAAGTCATGTGGAAATTACATATGAAAGATTGACAAAACAAAATAGAATGCGGATGTGGGTATCTATATGCCTCCAGGATAACCTAGGCTGACATTCCATGCCAAATCGCTCAGGTATTATCCGAGAGTGATGACAAGGGTCCCCGAAACCAGTGCGTTTAGGTATATGAGAAGACTATCTCTTGGCGCTGGGTACACGTAGTTGTTTTTTTTATGATATTGGAAGGCAACCAAGCAGACGGATTTCCTGATGATAAGAAAATTCCATCTCGTTGGTCATACTACTACAAAAACTGTAGCTTAAGTTTTAGCCCTGAGGATGCTGTTGTAAGAGAAACCGGTAGGCTATTTATAAGATAATAAAATATGAAAAAAAAATATGAAAATGAAATTATTTGTACGTAAAACAGTACAAGTGTTTCCTCATTTGAATATATAAATATTTGGAAGTTTTACCAAGCTCCAACGACAGAAAATATCAAATATGAAAGCTTACCATTCAATTTTGTCTTTTGCTGATCTTCCATTATGGACTCATTTTTTTCGAGTTTGGTGGAAATTTGCTCTAAAATTTTACTCACCAGAACGCGTGGTTGGTCCTTTTTCCACTGAAAAAAACACAGAATTTGAAACATTCTTTAGTTGTAAAAATAAAAATAAATGTAACCTCAACCCTCAACAAATTGTATTTACTTACCTATAAGCACTTTTTCACCCGAGGTACGTTCTGATTCTGAAATATTAAGTATTAGATCATCATATTTTATTCTAGAAATCCAGTATGGTTTTGCTTATTATAAGAGCTTATAGTAAGAGAGCTTCTAAACCATCTCATTAACCTGTTTGACACAAAGTTATAATATTTTTTATTGGAAGGCAAACAAGCTAATGGATTTCATGGTGGTAAGAAAATTACGCCGCCTAGAGACACCAAATGTGGTGGTAATAGACCTTTCTGAGACCGGGATGTCAGACCTCAAACAAAAGTTAGTTGAACTCCTACCTTATCCTCCGCATCGAGAAACGTCAACGGCAAGCATTATTTTGGAAATATCAAAAAAATGTTTTTTTTTTCAATTTTCATATGTTATAATTTACTTAAGTGTGTAGGTCTTTAAAAAATATCAATCTGTT
Organism: Calephelis nemesis; assembly: GCA_002245505.1. NCBI lineage: Eukaryota > Metazoa > Arthropoda > Insecta > Lepidoptera > Riodinidae > Calephelis > Calephelis nemesis. Next base: position 51,049 of record NJDD01005649.1, read on the forward strand.
TTGATGATCACAAAATATGTGTGACAGAAAGTATCAAAATTGTCGTCTGGATGATAATTCAACCCCGTTCGCGAAAGATTGAAATTTTGAGGGTATTTTTTATCCAACTTGCACACTGCTGCAAATGGATAAATAAATGTATTATGTGAATCGCTTTACGGATATTATACAATAATATAATAATTTTAAAATAAGTTACGTAGTAATTTTACCTTAAATTTACCAATTTCGGGGATGACGACTATGACACATTGGTAGATAAATAAATATTTAAAACCTTAATTAGTAGTTTAACACTAGCGTGCGATGGTGTTTTCATACCTTGACGTCTACGATAAACTTAAAACATCAGCCTGGGAACTTATGCCTGTTATTTACTTTACATAAAGTTTATAACAATATTAGAAAAATATTCTACAAATTACAAAACCAATAAAGCTTACCCTTAATTATTACGCTTTCCGAAGCATGTTTTCTTTTTAATTTCTCGCTCTGGAATTAAATACTTGATCAACAAAGTTTATTACCTAATTCTCTCCTTGGTTTTAAACTCCGCGCTCTAGGGTTACCTACCTTTGAAACGCGATTTATGCAATATTGGAAATTGGAATCGTACCTACATGTCATTTTAGGTAAGGACTCCTGGGGGGTTACCATAAGCTCTTAAAACAGTACTATTTTAACAATACTAATTGTTAGTCGAGAAAGACAACCTTATGACGTATACCATAAAGTTGCTTATAAAGGCAGACATTTAGCAAGATGGAAATAATATTGCTATAAGCGTTCATGGTAGGGCCCCTGAACACAATACTACTGAATAATTGACATTTAGTTACTGATAAACAAAAGATAGTTTAATCGGATTCGTTGATTTCTTTAGAAACTAAATGTTAGCTAGCCGCTAGAACTGTGTTCAAGAGTATCTAAAATAACAAAGCCTCGTCCAATTTGCGATTTGCATGAAATCGAGATTTAAGAGTAACCCCCTACTAATCTGTGCTTACAACGAGTCCAAAACCGAGAGTGGTAATTTTCTGCAACACTGCACAAACTAAACTTGTTTATGTGTAAGAAGACTTTTTCTAATAAGACATAAAGAAGAGATGGATAATTTAAGACTTATCAGATTAGTCCGGACAACTTGTGACGCTTTAAGCCCTCGTTTTGCAAGCTTTGGCCAAAATGATACCAGTACTAATAACAAAGACTCAAAAAAGATGTAAAAGATTAGATCACTCCTATAACATTAGTTTAGAATGATAATACCAAATCAAAGATCAGAAGACTGAACGAAAGAAGTGCGGCGATGGATCAACTGCGTGTCATAAAAAAAATATTTTGACATACGGGATATTGAGACTAAATAATTCAATATTTCTTATAAAAAAATACTATCATAAAAATAATACTAAATTAAAAGAAAAATAAAATAAAATCAACAATAAACGAATACATTACAGTTTTAAATAGGTGTACCTTTTGTCTTTCTTTTTCATCTTCCTTTTCTTTTAAAAATTTTGATCCCTTTTTATTTACTTTTGAAACAGCTTGTTCTTTCTTTTCTCTTTCAATTTCTTTCTTTTCCCTTTCTACTGACAACGTACTCTTATCTTTTTCTTCACTTTTCTTTTCTTTCGATGATGCCCTTTTAGTTTTTTCTGACTTTTTTGCGGTCCGTTCTTCTGTCTTGTCATCCGTATCGCTTTCTATTGATCTACTCTTTGCAGTTTTTTTACTACCTCTTTCTTCAGCTTCTCCTTTTTTCTCGTCTTTCGTTTCTCTTTCTTCTGATAATGCTCTTTTTATTTTTCCTCTGTCTTTTGAAGCCGTCCTGTCTGCGCTTTGCCTTGCTTTAGATTTTTCTTTTTGTTTTAATGAATCTCTTTCTTGTGATCTATCACTTTCCGTCTTATCTCCTTCTCTTTGTAGTGACCTTTTCTTGCTTTTTCTTGGGGAAGATTTTTTAACTGATGTTAAAGATGGTTTCTTTTCTTCCACTCGAGGTATTCGTATTTCGACCCGTTGTTCTAGCGTGCGTTGTTGTCTTGCCAGAATAAGAAGTACGGTTTCAAGCAATTTGAAATTTATGACGTTTTCCTAGTAAAGTAAAAATATTTATCACAAATTGTGAAAACAAATAAATAATTATCACAAAACTAGCTGTTCCGGCGAACTTCGTTCCACCCCTTCAGTTTGTATGGCGAAAATCAAGTATTGTTCTTCCCATTTTCCTAGCAATTTTTCCTGGTTTTTCTCTTTATAAGAACCTTCTTCTGATAATAACTAACACAACTGTTCAGTCGCTCGGAAGTTATGCGCTTACCAACACATTTAGCAATTCATTTTTATATTATAGATTACAGGAAACAAATTTTTATCGATACTGATCCTAGACGCTTTTAAAGAATATTGGGCCAGCTACCTACCTACCAGGTAGTTAAGGTAAGGGGTGTTAGTTCTGTTACGGTAGATACAAAAAGCGGGCGTTTTGTTTCCCTGTGTTTAAAAGAAAACAGAGTTTACCTCTCCAAAACCTGATAATCTTTTCTTTGGCGTATTTATATGAAAAGAACAATGAATGTAGAGGAAGCTAGGAGAAGTGGACTACTTCGACATCCTAATTATCATCATGACGTTGACATGTGTTGTGATGGTATGTGTAGTTTATAAAGGCAACAAAACAAAAATACTCTTTAATAGCCTTGAGACGAATGAAGGCCAAATTTTGGTCTTAAGTTCTTTGCCTACTTAAAGATAAAAAAGGTTTAGGTCAGGTAAAATCATAACATATGGTACTGATTTGAACAAAACTAAATTATCTGTACGCCCATTTCCCCGAAGGAGTAGGCAGAAGCACCACCAGGTGGCAGGCCTGTCGCTGATCGGGTACATATCCAATACCGGGCAACGTTTACAATTTCTATCAGCAAATTAGAAATACATGTTTGCTAGTATTTTATTTCTCTGACCCGGGGATCGAACCCGAGACCTCGGTAAGTCAAATACGATGTCGGACCAATTGACTACAGAGGCGACCACTTATGATATGAACTTATGGTACTGATTTAAACAAAACTAGAGTGTTAATAAACCAACATGACATGACTCAAGCCAGAAAAAAAGTATCCATGACTCGCGCCATATCTACTGTACTCTAGGGTTACCTACTCTTGAACCACGATTAATGCAATATTGGAAATTGAAATCGATTATGTCATTTTAGGTGCTCTTGAGCACAATACTGGTCAATTATTAACATTTAGTTAACAGTAAACAATAACTTATTTTATCAGATTCGTTGAATTTATTAGTAAATGTTAATATTCCGATGTTAATGTATTCAAAAGTACCTAAACATATACGGTTCCTATTTCCAATCCGCATGGCATCGAGATTCAAGAGTAATCCTACTGATCGTAACTAAATTTGGGAGGTAAACTATAACTATAAGGTAAACTATATTTCGAGGGAGGTTTTCCGAGTGATAATGCTATGCTGTTTGCCTACTTAGTTGCAGCTGAATGATCCGGCACTCTCGGGAACGTACCACTCACTCACATATGACCGGCGTGAAGTAGCGGCTTTGCTGTTGCGTTTCGTCTGGTCAGCAAGAGTCCCGGAGGCTCTCCCCCCTCATATTATAGTGCAGCCGTAATTTCCAAGTATTAGTCC
>NJDD01005649.1:54737-118190 GCA_002245505.1 Calephelis nemesis
AAATCTGTTAGATATGACTAGACCGTGATGTTGGTAACTCTAACGATAACGCGGAGATTACATCATACGATTTAATCCGTGTGGTACAAACACAATCTCACGATAGAAAGAAAGTTTCCACCAAGGTTACCTTCATTGGAAGCGAAATTACAACCGTTCTGATGATGATTTAATAAGCGAGAGAATTTGTAGTCGCCGGGGCGCAAGCGTAGGAGCTTTAGTTTCTTATTTTATCAGAAGTCACTGGATGGTAATTGAGCAGATTCTGCAAGGTACCTGGGAACCCACTTCTGTTTTTCTCAAATTCGGGGTATGCCAGTCTATATTTTACCCAAAAATAGATTCCGAAGCGTTGTAACTACGAAACCTATTTATTTTCGAAGTGTCTAGTCGTCCGCTAATTCGGATCAATAACATAACTTAATCGTCCAATCTTGTATGACTAGATAACCAAATTTATTCATCCGCTTAGGGGACGACTAACATCACCCATTTATTTTTTGGACAATGGTATCATGTGGATACAGCTATTTCAGATAACATAAGCAGATGCACAAAAAGTTGTAATTGATGTCTTAATAAATAGCTGACTATTATCTTAATAGGTTTCTAGAGGACTAGGATATTTAGGAAATACTGACGGTTCTTTAAGTCGAGTATTGGTTGTCACGTAGTATCGAATTGGATAACAAACCGGATCTCGTGACAACTACTAGAAACCACTGGATGGTCAGCGGCCCTCCGACACTAACTACTACTAACTACTCACATTAGGTGGTCCCATGACCCTATATATCAAATCTTCAACAGTTACGAGTATTGTAGTATCACTCATATTCGGCTCGTCCATCTTCCTGATATATATAATGAACTAAACAAGCAATTAGAAAAACTATTTAATCACTCTGCTGGTAACAGAAAATAAGGACGTGTCAGAACAATTCGAACAAGTGTGACAGAAATGACAATCATTTCATCAAAGAATATAAATACTTTTTGACAATAGATATGACTACTCTTTTAACAAGAGCTCTTTAACAAAAGCATTTTATTCTTCTGTTTAACTCTAACCATACTCCGACGAGAAAATTGAGCTAGGAACACAAAGAGAATATAATCACTACGTTTTCTAGAGACAAACGAAAACTAAACTAGGTGGTAGAGTCTCGCTACGACTCGTCGGGATTGGTACCACCGCCTTACGTGTTCCTGCCGCCATAATGTCAGTGCTCACCGTTGACATATTCAGGTTAAGGGTAAGAGGGTAAGGTAAGAGGGTAAGATAGCTGGTAAACTTACTTTTGCTCTAGGCCTAAGATCCCGGCCTCAGGTTGGCAAAGCACCATTACCACCTTTGGTGTCTCTAGGCATATTCAATTTTCAATTTGCAATTCATATGTAATTTCTTACCATTAGGAAATCCGTCTCCATGTTTGACTTCCATTAACCATAAAAAAAACTGCGATTCACAGGCTGGTATAAATTGTCTAAAGCTGGATCCCTACTAGGCAGCTCGTAAGAGGCGAGCACTAGTTGAAATATAGATCATTATCTACTAATAAGACCACTGGTGGTAGAGTGCTGTGCAGCAACTTGACTGGTTAGAGATCCACAGTTTTACTTATTCCTAATGACACGCTCATGTTCCGGTCCGGTCTCTGGAGCGTAGGTTAGCACACCTGTAACATCCACGGTGTCTGTAGGGCACAGTTATCTCTTACCATCCGGAGAGCCATGTGCTCGTTCGCTGACCTCTTATAAAAAAAATTCAAAAAATATACGTATTATAGAGCGAAAAAACAAAAAAAATGGTGTGTTACCAATGGATCAGGCTTAGCAGATGCCGAAGACCAATAAATCCAGTTCCATACAAACACAACACACACCACTACGCTGTTTTATCACCAACAATGCACACACTAAAACTCAACCTTCGTTTGTCGCAAAAAACAACATCCCTCGCATTACAAACTGTCCTAACTCGTTAATTCGGCGATTTGTATTAGGATTTTTTTTTCCGATCGATGTTACCGATCGATTTCTGAAGATATCAGCCAATTCGGGCCAAAGACTACGTCCGGGATCGGTATTGCCCGTGAAGGGATTTATATCATCAATCATAATTAAGTTCTTTCAATTAATTTGATTTACTACTACTACTTACTTGATTTCACTTTTGAAATTGCGCAATTCAAAGGCTTTTTCTACACGGTTACACAAGTTAAGAACAACTATTTTAAGTTTTTGTGTTCCAGGAACTATTAAAATACATGCAACTTTCGGTCCTCCAGTTTACATGGTAATGTACGTCATAATACATATTTTTTTAGTTTTATCGATCTCTCATTTCAGAAGTTACAAAAGGGGACATTTTTCCACTTTTGAAGTGTCTCTCGCGTAAACTGTTAATTTTAGAAAAATGATAGTAGAAACCCCAATATCATAGAAGATCTATCCATAGATACCCCACTTATGGATTTGATGAAAAAAATTTTTTTGAGTTTTAGTAATAAATGTGGGGAACCTTCAAGATTTATTATTATAGGTTTTTGTATTTCTTAAAGCGGTTTATAAAATACGAGTAGGTATATCTACTTGCCAAGTTTCAACAGCATAGCTCTTAAAATTATGGAAAAAAAATGGCTGTGACATACGGATGGACAGACAGACAATCTAAGAAGATTCTATTTTTTGGACCTTGACTACGGGACCCTAAAAAAAGAATTAAACACTCATCACACTGTAGGACACAGGCCTGCTGTCACGGCGTCTCACGAATATTACTAAGGTATGAATACCTTTAGACAAAAAAGTTTAGTGAAATAGAATTCTCTTAACATTTGTACAAGACTTGGAACCGATACCAAAAGTACAGGTTCTATATCGGTATTTAAAGGTTCTTGAAGTTTCGGTACCTGGTACGGCTACCAAAGTCAGTACCTGTACTCCATATTATAGGTACTGGTACGGTCCTGATACCTAGCAAATACTTGTACTTATACAGATAAATACCTGTACCTAATAAAGGTACCCGATAAATGCAGGAGAGCCGTTGCCAATTTTCGTTTTTAGGTATTGGTTTCATTTGAATCTGTCAAAAAAGAACAGAGATATCTTCGAATGAAGAAATATTACTGCGTAATATATTTTCTGGTACCGGTATTATTGAACCACTACAATAGTACCGGTGCTTAATCTGGTACCGGCCGTTGCTACCGGTTCCCAAAAATACCGGTAATACAAGCCATCAACATGCATAGTAGTTCATTTCATTTAGCTGAAAATGGGCGGAAAAAAATAAAACCCTATTTATCTTAATTTCTTTTTATTTCATAACTTTCGTCTACCAACACGAGGCTCAGCTATTGCATATAATTTGTACAGTGAAGACGATAACATAATACTGAACAATAAACCCGACGGTCGCCATTGAGCAACGCTAAAAACCGAAGTGGACGTCTTTTGTGCAACAGCGATTCTCAAACTTTATTCTCAATGCCCAGTAGAGAATTGCACGAATATTAATGTCAAGCAATAAAGCAGATTTCAACAACTTTATAGTCTAAAAAAACGTGGAATGCACGAGGATAAATAACTCACACAATAACCAATGGGTAATATAATTCAACTGTTAGTGTATATAAATAGTAAGTATATAATTTATATAATTATAATATAAATAACAACTAAGTAACCGTGCGTGGGAGAGACGTCAGGACAGTCTCCGTTTTATTTACATTGCAATACGCTTGGTTACAAATAAATCCATGAAATTCAACAATAGAATATTATTTATAATGAACCTCTACAATCACTATTTAAATCTCATATTTTTTCAAAAAATATTTTATCTATTCTCCAAGTTATCCTTCAAGATTGAGGGGTTTGAGTTCTTAAGAATATCCCCTTTTAAGAACAAGTGCTTATTATTTCTATGGGGGTTTATTCACACTTTGAGAGTCAGTGACTTATTGAGTAAGTGGTGTTTACATTATCTGTAATATCATTAATGGCAATTATATTCTATTACATCAAACATGATTAAACTATCGATTTTTAAAATCGATTTTGGAATCGAATTAACAGATAACTAATCTATACAGGACACCGATTCCCGACACACCGATGTCCCGTAACGTAACGTACGCGGCGGTAGGATTTAGTCTTCGATGTTGCGGAAGGCGGCCGACATGTCCTCCAAGAGTTGGTCGAAGTCTGCTTTGATCTTTGCTTCTCCATCTTTCACGGGGTCCTACGAAATAAATATAATCCTATCAATATTATCAATATTATGAAAGTTAGCGAAAATGTTTTGATATCTGAAGTTATGATGTGTATTTTGTAAGATATTTAGCGAAAAAAATAGGTTCCAATCATCAATTTCTTACACCAAAAGAATTTTGGTGAAACATGTGTCTGCCATGGGTTATGTCAAGTCATGGGTTATATGTATAAACACACGATACAATAACATCGGCATATTTTATCCAACGTAATTTGATAGCAGTGAGTGCGTGATCATGTGCATGCGTGTGCGTGCGTGGACGTGTGCGTGTCCGTGCGTGGACGTGTGCGTGTCCGTGCGTGTACTTTCGTGTGAGACCGACCTTGAACTTCATGGAGGAGAGTTGGTAGAGCACATTGGCCATGGCGTCCCGAATGACGTTCCAGGTGACCTTGTTGTCTGACTGCGCGGTGGACTCCACGGCGTGCCGCGACATGTCGTAGAACGCGATGATGTTGCGCAACATGCCCGACGTCTTGTAGAACGGACAGAAACGATCGTACGCCGAGTAACTGCACGAACACAAGGGCATGCGTTACACATATACCACAGTCACAACTTATCGAAATCATATCCGCTACTGGGACATGAAATCACCACTCTGCAACTTATATGGAACCTAACCCTGTCAGCAGCATAGAATTTGATAAACTAAGATTTCTTTGATTTGTTGTGACCTTTCCTGTTGTATTACGCAAATTGATATTTACCCCAAAGAACGACCTCACGACCTCACTTGGGCTTTTTTCCCTTTATTAATTTCTACGCCCTACGCCTGATCGACTCTGTGGTCTAGCGGTTCAGTTGTTGGACTTGACTGCATGAGGTCCCGGGTTCGAATCACGGGTCGGGCAACAAAAAAGAAATTGGGTTTATCCAATTTTGTAATTTAAAAAAAAACGTTGCTCAGGATTGGATATGTGCCCGGTTGGCTATAGGCTTGTCACCATTGCCACATTGTGGGACTTTTATCTTCGGCTAGTCGTGGGTGCCTTGGTTGTACCTCTGCCTATGGGGCCTCTGGGGATATGGGCGTGAAGATACTTCTACGCCCTTCAAGCTAGCCCACAGTTTATCTCAGAGATGATGTGTTTAGAAACTGCTGCTTCTGAAGGTAGTTACATTTACGGTGCATGTCAAGATGGGGGAAGTAAAACTTATTATACTGACGCGAGGCCCGAGAGTGGAACGCAACAGCGGATCAACAGTTCCGGAGATATTCTCTACATAAATAAATATTTTAACAAGGTTGATCATTACTATTTCTGTAGCTGCTTTATCATCAGGGTACCCGTCCGCTAGTTCACCTCCTACTCCAAAGAGCATGATGTGACCATACCTGTTCTGTTGCAGGAAGTCGTCTTTGAGAAGTTTCGCAACCTCAAGTGTGATCTTGTCAGTCTCGGCGAGGGACGCCTTACCGACCAGCTGCACGATTTCAGACAAATCTTCTTCTTCTTGTAGAATTTCCTTTACCTGTGGATACATGTCATCTGTTAACATGATTTCTCTGATGGCGAGATGTGACGTCCCTATCACCCATTTGTGGATTAATGTACATATATGTAAATGGGAGAAATTGTTTTTTGTTCACATAAAAAATTGCATAAACAAATAAGTATATTGTTGGGAATCTAATTCGGGCAAAGTCAAATCGCCTTGTCTAAAGCTAATCCTTGGCTAAAGAGGCAGTCAAATAAATCATACTTTCTAGCACATTTATATATACATATAATAAATCTGTAGAAGGGTCAATTCTGTACATTGAAAATATTGAAAAAAGGATCAGCAGGGGGTGTTACTGGATCGATACCCCCAAATATGTGATTAAAAAAATTTTTGTCTGTCTGTGTGTTTAGGCATCACATGAAAACTAACGGTTCGATTTCGATTAAACTTGGTATAATTATACCTTATTATCCTGGGCATAAAGTAGCATACTTTTATCCTGGAAAAATACGTAGAAAAAAAATGACATTTTTCAGTTTTAGAAAGACATCCGCGCGAACGGAGTCGAGGGCGAAAGCTAGTTCTGAATAAAATATTAACATTTTTATTTTCACAATATGCCAAACAAAAAACTTTTACGACCCTATTTGCTGCAAATAAATACGTTGAATTAAATAAGAATTATGTAAAATAGTTGTACAAAGAGAAACAAACCTTAGTCCTAAGTGGTACGAATTCGGGGTAGTTCTTCTCATAGAAGTCATCCAAAGCACGCATGTACTTGCTACAAAAAAAAACAATAAAAATAAATAAAATCCTTAACTTGTTTTGACTGCCAATTACTTACTTCAATACGTAGTTTACTGAATAGACGGAGTAAAGTTATTTTGTAGCTCGAATGTGAACAGAGTAAAACATTAAAAAAAAATTGGTCAAATATTTGCACACCGCACTTGGTAGAACATGTTGGTACGATTAAACATTTTGTTCAAGTTTCTTACCATAAAAAATATTAGGTGTGTGAATTATATTTATTGCTTTTTATATATCATAGTAATTATTTAATAACTAAGTTGTGTATATATTACGTCAATGCCTAATGGACATACCACTATGAACATTTTATACAGTTACTAGCTGCCCGTTCTGGCTTCGGTCAAATGGTAATTTTTTTACCATAAATTGAGATATAAGCTATCCTATCTCTCAAGATGGATCGAACTGCACATAGTGTGCGAATTTTATTATAATCGGTTAAGAGGTTTAGGAGTCCATTGAGGACAAACATGGTGACACGAGATTCATATATATTATAAGATTTGGTACTTTGTCACAACCAGTAACATCAAAATTTGTTCAAAGTATCGTAGAGATGTAGTTACCTGTATGAGATAAGCCAGTTGATGGAGGGGAAGTGTTTCCTTTGAGCAAGTTTCTTGTCCAACCCCCAGAACACTTGCACGATACCGAGAGTGGCTGCTGTTACAGGGTCGGAGAAGTCTCCTCCAGGGGGGGATACGGCACCCACAATGGAGACAGAACCTGGACAACCACACCACGTTATACATCACGTACGTGCGGGATGGAAGTCATTCTTCAAAAGATCTTTTTGATCTTATTTTATTAAAATATTTGAAAATTTATATAACTCATTTAAAAGAAATTGCAGTATTTTTAAAGAAATAATTATGGTTAAAATACGCTTTTAACACAAAATATATAACATGAAATACAATATTATCATTTTATTTATCAACATAAACTTTCTTCATGTGCAGGGAAAACTATATCAAAATATGGGAAATTGTATCTATGTAGTATTGGCAATATTTGGTCAATTAATGATGAATTGATTTTTAAATGCGAATGAATTGGTGGTTTGTGGCAGCCCTTATTCGGTTGGAGATATTTAGGTGCTATTTAAAAATCACGATCGAGTATGTGCTGCCATAAACCATCAATTTATGCACATTGATTGTTGCCTACTACACGAGTTATTTTACATATTTGCAATCGCAAACGTTAGCATAAGGTTATTTATAGAGACCAGATAAATGCATATAAAATAATAAATAATATTCCTAGACAAATTATACAAAGTAAAGAGTAAGCAGTAGTAAAAAGTAATAAACATGATTAGTTGAAAATTGTTTTCTTTATTTCAAACTAGTCTGCATGGGTTCGCCTGTATGTTGTTAAACATTTATTTTTTTTGCTAAGTTTTGATTTTATCAATATCGAAGAAACGTAGCTTAGATGTTACCTAATTGTCTAAATTCCATAAATTATAGAGTCCCTTAAATTCATTTTTTTTTAAAATAAAAATCGACAAGATCTCGAACGGAAAACGGCCACGTACCTTCCCGCTCGGGGTTCCCGAGGCACTTGACACGTCCGGCGCGCTCGTAGAAGGAGGCGAGTCTGGCCCCGAGGTAGGCGGGGTACCCCGAGTCCGCCGGCATCTCCGCCAGCCGGCCCGAGATCTCACGGAGCGCCTCGGCCCAACGGGACGTCGAGTCCGCCATCATGGACACGTTGTAGCCCATGTCACGGAAGTACTCCGACAGCGTGATACCTGCCACCACACAACCTTATACTCTACCACACGTTTGCTGCCATACAAACTATGGTATTCATACAAAATGTAACATTTACTGCTGAACGACGTTATTGCGATTAGGTCATCAAAAATATATTCGTCGTCGTCAATATGCTTATATACACAAGCAATGAACCGAACAATAAATTTTTGAAAAAATTTAGCAAATTGTGATTCATATTTTTTTTCTAGTCTTGTGTCATTCTTTTAGCATTAATTATACAATATTACTAGAAATAGTAACGTGATATCAACTTAGAAATTACCTTGGAACTGGAAAATTGTAGCTTAAATATTTATTGATCATAGAATCATAGATTCCCAGGTTCTGAAATATGAATGCAGACAGCTCACCAGTGTAAATGGAAGCCTCTCGGGCAGCCACAGGCATGTTGGAGGTATTGGCGACCAGGGCCGTACGCTTCATGATGGATTCCGTCACGCCCTCGATCTCAACCGACAGCTCGGGGAAGTCCCGCAGTACTTCAGACATCTCGTTACCTGTGTATTAACAATATTTATTTAACGGAGTATTTGACTCAGACCATAGATATTTGATTTGAAATATATTAAGATTCACTTTACAGATTCACAACGTAAAAACTTACCACGCTCCCCGCACCCGACGTAGATGATGACGTCAGAGTTGGAGTACTTGGAAAGTGCCTGTGAAATGACGGTCTTGCCACAACCGAAGGCTCCGGGGATGGCTGTGGTTCCACCCTGGACACACCTGCACATACAAATATATGGGTTATAATATATTTAAGTTTAATGAATCGTAGATTAAAATTGATTGGCTTTTATTCAAGCAGTGAAAATATCTTTTTCATTGCTCCTCATTTTCCCTGTCACTCCAAAAAAAATGACTAGGGAAAGGTGATAAAGTAATGAGTGGCTTCACTCAGTCACTACCATCGAAATGCGGTAAGCAATGTTATCACTCACGGGAACAAGGAGTCCAGCACTCTCTGTCCAGTGAGCAGAGGATGGTTAGCCGGAAGCTTCTCGGTGACGGGACGGGGCTGACGCACGGGCCACACTTGTAACATACTGAACGATGTCTTCTCTCCGTCAAACTCCGTCTCCAACACTGTGTCCTGAAGTAAAATAGTATTATATCAGTTATCGAGGGTTTCCTTTTAAATATTGTCAATTGATTTGCTTTGCATTATCTATGTTTTCATAATGAAATAAATAAAAGAAATGGAACACAAAAAAGTAACTGACTGCATTAAAAAAAATTTTTTACTGTAGTAAAAAGTTTTTACTACAGTTGCTTTGTTGACACACGGAAATGTGTCAATTACAACTCCTGCGAGATACTACATAGGTACTAATTTGGCACAAACAAAATTGTTTCTACCATTTGATTAGTTGAAAGAAGATAGAATTATTTATAGCTTAGGTGATGCTTCTGAAAAACTTTAGTTAAATGTTGAGAAAGATATGTAGTCTTAATCAATATTTTTTGCAAAAGTTGAAAAGTTATTTATTTATATATTTATAAATAAGAAACAACTATTGCTTTCATAACAACATGAATACTCACTGTGACTTTGTAGTTGCCAGATGGGGCAATGTATGTGACGGTACCCTTAGCCCTGGGGGGCAGCAACATTCGGTGCTTCACCAGGGTGTTCTCATGTACCACACCATACAAATCTCCCCCAGTAATGTGTGATCCCACTTTGACATTCAAAGACTGGAAGTCCCAGCTTATGTCTCTTGCCAGGCATGGTACATTTACACCCTTGGGAATGTAGATAGATTGTGTGAGCTCATTAATGTCTTTCAAGGGGCGTTGAATTCCGTCAAAGATGGAACCCATGATACCAGGACCCAGTTCCACAGATAAGGGTTTGCCAGTTCTCAATACTGGATCACCAACAGTTACACCTGATGTTTCTTCGTATACCTAGAATAACATAGACTTGATTACACTTCAATTCCACAAGATTTCTGATTTGAGAGTGACCAATTCTATCGCCAGAACAATCTAGCTTCAGTATTATATATCTGTCAGACATATATTTTCAGTACTAAAGCAATGAATCAGACAAGATGGTGGTGGTACAACCTTGGATAATCGATATGGAGATACAGATGCGTTAGCTTGAAGTAGCAACATAGCTGTACCGTGCATAAGTATATACTTGTGTCATTCTCCAACTATTCTTCCTATGATTTCTACCTCCATTCCAAAACATTGTACCTACATTGCCACATGAAAGAAGGGCAAACTAAAACACTTTTGATGTTATATAGTATAAAAGTTACCTGGATGGTGGCCATGTCACCCTCAAGTCGAATAATCTCTCCGACCAACTCATTGTAGCCGACACGCACCAACTCGTACATAGCCGATCCGGACATCTTTTCCGCCGTTACGACTATGGAATAGAAATGAAAATGACAAATTAATTATTTCAATAGTGAATTTTCAATATAAATTGTCACATCTTCTAAACTGACGCTCTCTATACTATATGAAATACTGATAAATAAGTTACTGTATAACTGCAAAAAACAACTTCAATTGAAGGAACCTTTCATATCAATCCAAGCCTCATACAGTCACAGAGAAATTCAAACAAATTGAGGTCCTTCTCCATTTTTAGAAGTAGATTTACTGAAAACATATACAGAATTAAGTGCATACCGGGTCCAGACACAGCAAATACATATCCGAATCTCTCCTCATTCTCCTCATCAGCGATCTTCTTCAAACCGCCCCTTGAAGCCATTTTATATGACTTATTTTATATTCTGTAACAAAAAATCAAGCATTATATATATTTATAGAACCAGATATTATACCACAAATAGCCCAGTTTACAGAAATGCATTTAGCAGATTTCTTTTTTTTTACCATCCCCCAAGACAATGGTCAAAAAGACAATAGAAATAGTCAACGAAAAAGTCAAAATCTGATGTTGTGATACCCAAAAGTGATAATTGAAACTGTTATAGTCAAATAGCTGAAATTCATGTCAATTTTTTTTGACAAAATAGGATTATGTTCTGACACAGAAGATATCATAATATAGGTACACATCAAAATTGTCTAAAATTAATTGTGGGAATTCACCAGTTCTTGAAAGGCTCTAATGTTCACTTCTCAGTTAATAATAGAAATGTTGAGAAATTGTGTAAAACTTAAATAAAAAACAATTGTTGTCAAGCTGACACAAGGTGGATCAGCATATCTACATTAGTAAAGCAGCAAAGTTTGTTAAATTAAAAGTATAATCTTTGTTAGTTCCTTTAGGTACCTTTTGAGTGAGAGTGATCTCACTGGAACTCAAATAATGTTGTAAGGTATAAATATTCAAATTAAAACTAATTTCTACTAAAACATTTAAAAACTGCCAACAAACTGCCACATTGTAAAAAATCAAGATTATTGCTAATTTTATAACAAAAAATTAACTTCTTTCTACAAGAACAAATGATACTCAATTAAATTAATAAGGGTTAAAATAAAATAGTAATATTTAATACAGAAACAGTTAAACTTGTTTTAATTCAGGCTGGATTAATACCTTTTATTCTGAGCCAAAACCACCACAGATAATATACAACGAAAAAAAAAGACAAGTTTTAGGAGTCAATGTCAAATCAGCTGATCAATAGCCTATTTATCAAGTGAAGTGATAAAGACTGTCATCAATCATTGTCAATGGGAAAATATCAGATTATATAAAACTATTTATTTTGGTTACCTACAATTTCAATGTTTGAAAAGTGTTAAGAAAAGGGGTAAAATTTTAAGAACACAGTGTAGCTCTAAAATGTGGAATTCATTTCATACCTGATTCAATTAATATTACATTACATGCATAAACATATTTTAACATGTAACGTTACAGAGGATTGACTTTAACAATTAAATTGAAAAAAATCATTACTTATTGAATTTAAATAAAAATAATTTAAAATATTGCATTATTGCATTGCTGATTTCCCGTTCATTCTTAATTCATAGTATTTATAAAACTATAGGTAATGATTTAACATTTAACATTAAAAATGTAGTATCACAAAATTACTAATAAACTGAATATTGACAACAATATTGAGTTTTACACAATTTACTAAGAGCAGCAAAAGATTATTGAAATAACCATCCAGTAGTTACCTTAAGACATATAAATACTTTGAAAATTCAAATGGGAAAATTCAAATTTTCAAATGCTGATGGTATAGACACTGATAATGAAAAACATAAGTAAATTACATTACATTTCATTTAAAGGTACAAGTCTCACTTGACTCATGAATATTGCTATACAATTAGCAAGAAATATAGTAGGTAGGTATAACATGTAAGTTGTTAAAAATGTCTAACATTTTACCCAATTGAACAGGAATCAAAAGTATTGTAAGAATGTGATTAATGCATATTGTTATTTAACAGCATATTTCATCTAAATGCCTTGGAATGTCTTACTGTTCTATAAAAATTAACTAATAGGAATAGGATAAAAAACAGACTTAATAGGAAGATGTAAAGGAACTAGGCAATCAACATTTTTAGCTTCAAATGATGTTTAATCCCGGTACAAAACTGACACATAACATGCATTAATAGGATTAGAATTCCAGAAAACACTACAAACAAAGTTAAAAAGTTTTAAAACGAATATTTATAGGATTATATTAACCCTACAAGGTAAAATTAGTTTCCACAAAAGGGTGGAAATGTACAGATCGTAGTCTTACCACTAAATCAAAACGAAATTGCATAAACTAGCCACCACAAATTAAAGCACAAAGAAAAAAAAGGATGAAGATTTTGAGATTTAGTTTATAAATTCATAATTTAACTTTACTCACAGGACAAGAAAGATGTAAAAGACGACTTGAGAATGGCGGCGTATTATCACAAGACCAATGATAAAATTTGTGTCAGCTGACTTGTCTTTATGATCAATGTCTATGGTCTCTTTCATTGATTTTATTTTTCGACTCTGTCTCAGCGCACAATGATCTTAGACAAACTTGATGAAAAAAAGAAATTCGATTAAATTAAAACATTACTACTATTCGTTCGCCCCGAGCTGAGACCTCGCGAGGAACTAATGGATTCTTGATGATACGACATCCCGTCATTCACCATTGCTTTGATACTTAAGTATGGTAAGAAAGTGTTACATCAAAGCAATGGCTTTGGAGTAGTGCGTTAATTTCTTGAAATACATAACTTCCTTTTGCTGCAAGGAGTCCAGACATGCAGTTGATTGATAACTCCTATCACGAAATAGAGATAAAATACGAGTAAATGGTTTATTAGTCAAATACATGCCCGTGTATTCAAAAAAATACTAGTTACCTACTACAATGAATTACACTAAAATTATAAATTCAATCGTATTAGTGGCTTTGTAGACACCCATAAATAAAATACACAATTTTTTTTGCTGCATTGAGTTCAAACATCATTTTCCAGTCTTAACGTCTTTAACGAAATAAAAATATTACAATTAGTGATCTATTAAAATATAAAAACCCGAGTACATAAATTTATTTCTGCAATAAGACATGAGATACCTAATAAGATATTACGATCAAACATAATTTTTTATTTAGCGTCCCTAAAATGTATTCCATCTACATCTATTTAATATGTATTTTTTGTTTTTAATTGTATATTTGTTACGCGTTTAATCCGCGATTTAAGAATTGAATTCTAATATTTTAGCAAGATAGATCATGTAATTTTGATCAGATGATTCTATATGCAGAAATGTAATCAAAACTACCTAAATATATCACACTAGCCGACCCAGAAAACTTCGTATCGCTTGACATTAGGATCCACTAAAAGTTTGTATAGATTAAAGCATTGGTTTTTCCTCTTTCCCTGCTTTTTTCATTTCGAACCTAAACAGTCACGACATTGTCACCACACCTACCACCAAAACAGTCTCAGTACGACATCGTCACCAAAACCTTCTCAGCATGATATAGCCATGGTCACGACGTCATCTCAACACCATTACGATATCTTCAAGCACACTCATGACATCGTGATCTCCATCTCTGCCACGAAACCGTCACTAACAGCATCGGAGTCATGACACAATTATGAAATTGTTATTATACCGTTACTATATCATCGCGAACATCGTCTTCACCGTCACAGTCACGATATTCGTATCAACACAACCACGACTTTATCACGATACAGTTAAGATAATCACAAACACTATCACCTTTTACCCGGTCGTGAGACAATTACGACATCGTTACGATATCGTCACGACACCGACACATCATTATCACCAACGAAGTCATCGTAGCCGTCATATTTACTGCAATGAATCATC
Source organism: Calephelis nemesis (assembly GCA_002245505.1). Lineage (NCBI taxonomy): Eukaryota > Metazoa > Arthropoda > Insecta > Lepidoptera > Riodinidae > Calephelis > Calephelis nemesis. Next base: position 69,403 of record NJDD01005649.1, read on the forward strand.
ATCTGCCTCTGTGAAAGGCAGCTTGTTAGAGGCAAGCGAAGAATAGAAATACTCTTTATCAAGAGGAGGCCAGCGTAGTTTAAATGGATCATTACCGGCAAGACAACAGACAAGTAGGGATCCACCGCCTTACCTATTCTTGCCGCCATAATGACCCTGTCACGTGGGATAACCGGAAAACCCCGGCTACAGGACAGTGACCTATAGCGTGTAGTGTCTATAGGCCCACGATTGTCTTTTACCATCAGGATACACGTGTGCTTATTTGCTAACCTTTCACACGAGAAATAACTAATTGTTGTGAGACATAAAGACATTTAAAGGTCGGCAACAATTCTGTGATAATCCCGGTGTTGCGGATGTCCGTGGGCTGCGGTGATCACTTTCTATCAGGTGACCCACTTGCTCGTTTGCCTCCCCTTGTATAAAAAATGAGGTAACCAAAAACATTGCGTTGGCCGATTTTCACCTAGCGTATGACTAGGAGTCTGTTACGCACAGAGTACAGTAATAATTCTTTACTGTTACATTCAGAGGTTGTTCATAACATAACAATATAATTGAGATATTTACAACCTTTAGATTTTCTCTGGTCATACTTAAAAGTTAGACGTACTGTGTATCATTTTGCTGAAGTTAACACAAGACATACAAATAATAATTAACTTTGAAGAAAGCGAAATTACCATTAGTGCACAAGCGTTGCCGGATCATGGATCAAGCCGGGAATCGGGATATTAAGACTCCGAACCGCAACTTTCAAAGTACTACTCTTAGTTTGGAGCCCTAACTTCCAAAACAGAACATGACAACAGGGGTTGCGATTGGCGGACTGGCGTAGCGTTACACTACCGAGGCATTTCTTCACAACACCAAAGTAGAACTAATTACCAAGCTCGTTATTTCCTAACAGATATGACGTATGAACATTCAAGAAAAGAACGTACTCATTCCTTAAAGGTCTGCAGCACATCTATGATACTCCTGGTACGGCGACCATGGACAGCGGTTACTATCAGGTTTAGAGGCAAATCTTCTATGAAAAGTCGTTAAACAAATCAGAATACAAAAATCCCTAAGTTACATAATCAAAATAAATGTTTTTTTTTCGTTAAGTTTTTTTTTCTTTTTGACCACATTGAAAATACATAAATACCCTTTTTCTTAATAAAACTCAGCAGAATCTATGAAAAGTCGTTTAACAATTCAGAATACAAAAATCACTAAGTTAACTACATAATCAAAATAAATATATTTTTTCGTTAAGATTTTTTTTCTTTTTGACCACATTGAAAATACATAAATAGCCTTTTTCTTAATAAAACTCAGCAGATACAATCGGTATCACACGAAGGCGATCTAACGGCTAGCGGAGGACATGACTTCGATACTTAATGGGTTTTTGCGGGAGAGCTAAGTATCTTATATGGATGAAACCACGGATAGCAGCCCTGAGTAATTTTCAACAGTGATGTTGGCAAGCATAAATAAATATCCTGTTCAAATCACACAAATTGATCTAACCCCCGAGTAAGCAAATCACATAAAACTGAAAAATTACCTTAGGCTGATTACACCCCTGTTTTTTTTAATGAAATGAAATTTATTTATTTGCAGAACATGAGGTTTTTATAAAATACTTATCCGTGCCAACATATTGTAGGGTGCAAATATTTGATTTTGAAAGGCTCAAATGATAAAGTTCAATGAAATTGAAAACAATTGTTAATACATAACACGCAACTTAAAAAACTTTCATTTCATTTTAACACCGGTAAATAATACACGACTTTTTAACATAAATTGGTCCCAAATAACACACTCCTATTTCGATAAGTTCTGACAATTTACGGAATTATTAAGGACTGTTTTAGCAAAGTACTACTCTCTAAATAAGCAACAAGTGTTGCCATAAATATTTTTAAATTTGCTTAATTAATGTTTCTCAGTAATTATAGCCTCAGGAGTCTAGCGGTCCAGTGTTTGAGTTGATTTCATGAGGTCCCGAGTTCGATTCCCGGGTCAACAAAGAGAAAATGTGCTTTTTCCAATTTTCTAATAAAAGATGTTGCTTGGAATTGGATTTGTGCCCGGTTTGCGATAGGCTTGGCACCTATCACGTAGCCCTGGGCCTGGCTGTGCCTCAACCTACCTCTTCGAGGATATGGGACAAAGGTCACGTGACGGACTGATGCTACTCAACCATGACCATCGGACGCCTTTGAAAGAGTAAAAACTAAAGCTTTTTATAGTAATATTTGTGTATAATTATAAGTATTGAAATGAACTAACATTTATTCATCAAACTTAAAAATATACACGTCACAAAAGCCTTTCGGGGATCGAACCCGCGCCACGTCGATCGCTGTATGCTGAGGACCGACGAAGCGATCAAGTTAAATAGGAAATCAGAATTTTACAAAGGAGATCTCAATAAAAAAATACCGAAATGGATTCAAAATAAACTATTTCAATGTCACAAATTTGATAGAAAAATAATTACAAAATTATGTAAGCTTAAAACAAAATCAAGATTATTCTTTTTCATCGTCTGAACTGCCTTTATCAGGATCGTCATTAGATTTCTCTTGTTCTTCTTCGCCACTGCTTTCATTTTCTGTTTGTACTCCAATAATATTATCATTCTTAACTTCATCTGTAATATCATGACTTTGTGTCGGCGTCCCTAAATATGGTTTTAGCAACATTGAAAACCACTGATGAAACACAGACAAATAAAACGAGCCAAATTCTTTAAACAAACATATATCACCGTCCTCCCTTTTAATAGACACAACAGAGTTTTTTGTATCGTTATTAAAATCGAAAATAACGTCAAATTTAAGATTAATATTGTTCCTTCTAACATTAATTATTTCTTCAGTTATCCTAATTTGTCTCTCCAAAAAATTCAATTCAGTCCAATTATAAAGCCTTGAAAATTGCTTTCGTTTCCATACACTTTTTGTTAATGTGGTTGAATATTTTTCTTTATCTCTTTTAGTGCTTTGATTAGGTTCTAATTCCACTTTAGTCAATTTCAATTTAAGGATCGTTTCAAATATTATGAACACCACTTCACGAATAACCGACTTCCAATCAGGGTCAGTCACGTCCCTTATAACACTCGGATGGAGTATTGCCCTGAATGATGGATTTGTTTTGCCAACATTCGGCATTACTGGTTTTTCGAGTAAAATTTTCTTCAGAAACCCTTCACAGTTATTATTCTTTTCATCATCATAAGCTTTTGCGGCGAATTTGAAATACTCCTTAATTTCCAAAGCAAGTCGACTACCCACCGGAGACGCAACATTATGACACAGTTCAAATGGATCTTGAACAACGATTGAAGTCGTGAATCTAAGTCTTTGAACATAATGATTTCTTATATTATTTTTATAACGTTCAAATTCATCTGGCAACTCTTCAAAATTTTTAAAATCATCTTTTTTTATCGGATAGCCTAATAAAGGACACACAATATTTTGATTAAAATCGAATGTTGAATAATATTTAAAGAATCCTCCCAAAAGTTCTGATATAGTTGAGGTGTTATCACACGTCGGCATTTCGTCCATACGATCCATAAACCCAGTGTTCCAATGGTCTACTATATACTCGTCATTGGGGTCCTTTTGCAGCCACTGCACTGATGGTAAAATCGATATAGGAGTTTGTTGCAGGAAGAAAATAATAAGCATTGTTAAAGCATAGTTCGTAAGTTTACCACTACCAGAAAAACCACAAACTTTGGCCCAATATTTGATTAAAACAGCCATTGGTATAAGCCTCGGATCTGAATATAAGAGGAACGCTATGAGTTTACTATTTTGGACCCCTAAAGGCGTTTTAAATGATAAATCACAGTTGGTTTCAGTGGGTATGTGGAAGAATTTGACGATTGGAGTATTTGCGTTGGGGATAGCGAGGATTTCTGTGAATATATGAGGGTATTTGTATAAAACACGTTTAGCTTTATTGACATGATTATCTGTGTGTGGCTGATTGGGAGTGGTGAGGTAACAGTCGGCATCACTCGTCTTAACGCCAAGACCTGTGGTAATCGATCCGAAAGGCACTGCGCAGCATCCTGAAAGAAAAAGGTGCTTAGTTTTTTTTATGTCCTTTTATACATTGTTAATTATAAGAAAGCAATTATAGAAAATCATGTACAATCAGCAGAATTGGGCAGTGATACACTTTCCAACCTAAATCATTAGCAAGCTTATAAAGGAGTTGTAAATGTCTACGAAATGAACATTTAAAATAAAAGAAAAAAAAAGAAGAAAATGGAAACAACTTTTCCATAACGAAAAAAATGTTGGTCCTGGCCTTTCCCAAAATGGCTCGTTAAATTTAGTTATATTTGTATATTATTTTTTTTAGTATAGTAAATTGTCCGGAACTCCGTCTGCATATTTGCTTTTTATAAAATCTGTACCTGTAGCATTTACAGCAAGTAAACTGTCTATCTGACTATCTGTGTCTATGGCTAAAAGTCCCCGTTTATTTTTGTCTATGCTTGTCTGTCGTCTATGGTAATCCCTTCCATGTTCTAGTGTCATAAATGAGATTGTAAGTTCGTTCGTTGCACTTTCACGCGAAAACTACCTAAGACTAACTGGAGTCTTACGTTTTAATTTTGCTAGAGTTTAGTACAATAATACAAGAAAGAAAGAATCGTTTAATCTATCATTTAATCACAATTTTATATAGAAAACATTTAAATCTATCATTTAATCACAATTTTGCATAAAAAAGGTCGACTTAATTACTAATTAAACGGTAATAGACGTCTCTGACTGCAGCTGTAAGTCTTCCGTACCTCATTACTATAACGTGTTCTGTGCTTCGCTAGAGACTATTACAGACAATAATACAAAATTTATTCTACTTCCGACAAAAAAAATATATTTTCCGATCAACACAAATGAGCTTCGACTATTCAAAAATTAAATATTCTACGACTTGTGAAATGGGAAAAATTAAAGTAATGTAATTTCTATTTTGACTGTAATTTTTCCAGTGTTTTTCCTCATGTGATCCTTCTTTTGACAATAATTAACACATAAAATTATATTAACAATAAAATGATTTTCTAAATTTAAAAATAAAATTTCTTCTATCATTCATTGTCATTGGCCAGAAGCGTGCACGTCGCGATCCCTGCCAGTCCATTGGACTGCAATTCTGGCCCGAAAAAGTACCGCAGAGCGCAGAGGCTAAGATCATTGAATGTGGGAATGCCTATGAGTGACCAATTGGTGAACTGCCTGCTTTATATAGATGATGCTGTACTTTTGGGCTCTACACCTACTGAGCTGCAAACACTGGTCACAGTTATGGAAGGAGATTGTAAAGAAAGGGGCTTACATTTCAATGCGATGAAAACCAAAATAATGGTGTTTGAAAGAGACGTAGCCAGAACGGATGTAAAAGTTTTGGTTGATGATGTAGTGCTGGAGCAAGTGAATGAAATTGTATATCTTGGTTGTGCTTTTAGCAGGGATGGAAGGTACACCGCGGATGTAGAGAAGAGAGTGAGTGCAGGGAATAGTGTCAATGGAGCGTTGGGTAAGCTATTCCAAAGCGAGGTTTTGAGTCAAAAAGCTAGATTTGCTTTGCATAATTCTGTGTTTATCCCAACGTTATTGTATGGAAGCGAGAGTTGGGTATGTCAGAAATGAGAGCAATACGGAAAATCTGTGGTGTAACGCTCGCTGACCACATTCGTAACAGTGAAATCCGAGTAAGAGTGGGATTGAAAGAAAGTGTTGGTGTTACAATGCGAAAGGGCATGCTCCGCTTGTTCGGTCATGTGGAAAAATGACAGATGGAAGATTGACAAAGCAGATATACAATGCGAATGCGGGTGGATGTAGGTACCCGGGGAGACCAAGGCTGACATTTCACGATCAGATCAATCGGATATTATCCGAGGGTGATGTCAAGAGTCTCCGAAACCGGCGTGTTTGTATGAAAAGGGTAATGAATGTGAAGGAAGCAAGACAGGTTTGTCAGGATCGTGAGGTCTGGCATTCGATACTCTCTGCCTACCCCGTAAGGGACTTGGCGTGAAGATATGTATGTATGTAAATTTCTTATAAACATCGTTTAACATATAAAGTACGATATATAACGTACAAAAACCATTTTGGGTTTTACTCGTATATATTTAGCCTCATTTACCATACATTGAGGGGATTGGCGTCATATTGGTCTCTTTTGTTTTCTATCACGAACACGGTTTTCATTGATAAGTATCGGTTTTAAATTATTGCTTAGTAATTTCATGATATATCTCAGACGGAATTAGATAAGTGTGTTTTATTCAAATCAGTCTTAGACCATTAGACTTTTCAAGCTGCTTATGTCATATTCATTTAACAACATAATGTCCTAGTATATTTTTTATTTTAACACAACGGTCAAATCTTTTGGTAATTGTCCATGTTGGCAGTTTCGTATGGATAAAAGGAATAAAAAGAATAAAGCAGATACCGGGCCATATCTCCTGCAAGGCGAACTCGACGTCGCCGTAGAGCTTGGCGACGGCGACGGCCTGGTCCTGCGTGAGGCGGACGGCGGCCAGCAGCCGGTCCAGCTGCTCCAGGAAGGGGCCCGCCAGCGACAACTGCTGCGGCTGCACGCCCACCTCTGGCGGGACGTACTTTTACTCAAACTTTACTCAAAAACCACTAGTCGCTCAAGATAAAACTAATATTCTGAGAATAAGGTTAACAGATGTAAAATAAGCTTTTATTTTGCTAATTCCGCAACTGTTGCGGCGAGAAGTCCTCCAAATCACACAGAATGTGACAAGCCTAACGAGCTTTCCCACCGTCCACCCAACCTAAATGACGAATAAAGTCAAAGCTTGGAAACCAATCAAAAAAGGTAACTACGTGTGACAACCCTACCTAATGTTTCCACCACCGCGACCAGATCACGAATAGAGTCAAACGTTTTACTCGTCGTCGTTTGTTCGGTAAGTTTGGTCAAATTCCAGAGGATGCCTCGGTGTCAAAGCGAAATGTACGTCAAGTACGATTTGGAGTGCTCTACTTTAAGTTCTTCGACGAGGTTGACGAGGGACGTGTCAAGTTGGTTTATTTCCCTAGTTCGTACTCTATTCGTGATTTGATTACGGTGGTGCGAACATAAAGTAGGGTTGTCACACGTGACAATTTGAATTGTTTCCCAAGTTCTGACTTTATTCGTCTAGTCGCGGTGGTGGACAATGGGAACGTTGGTTAAGCTTTTCACATTCTGTGTTACTTGGAGGACTTTTCGCCACGCCAACGGATTATTCTACATTTGCTATAAAGGATTTCCACAATTAACGCCGATTCAATAAAGTAAGATAAGGTTAAAATTCTTTACAGCCGCTAAATATACTTGCCTTTCTCTTTACTTTTTGGGAAGACCCTTTTATTTGAACGATCCTTCTTCTTCTCATGTGATTTAAGTGTCAGAAAATTACCATACATCATAATTCTCATTGAATCCTTTAAGGCCGCCTTGGCATCACCAACTCTATTAAAATTTAATGTTGCAAACTTATTGCATAACTTTTCAACAGTAACAGGTCCATAGTTTGAAAACAATTGTGTTAAATCTTGAGGCTGTGTGTAGGAGGGGTATCCTGAAAAGATAATTGTTTACTTAAACAATTTATATTTAGTAGTAGTAGGTCCAGGTCTATCTAATTAAATGACATTACAAACACCACTGATTGTAGAGTGCCATGTTGCAACTCCTCCAGGTAAGGATTCACCGCCTTACCTATTCCTAATGCCAAAATGACAGTATCTTGTTCCGGTTCGAAGGTTATGTTAGTAGTTAGACTTGCAGTAGTCCTAGCAACCGGCTACGAGACAACGACGCACATCTATGGTATTTATCTATACTAATATTATAAAGAGGAAATGTTTGACTTTCCGTTTGTTTGTTTGAAATGAATAGGCTCCGAAACTGGTGAACTGATTTCAAAAATTCTTTTACCCTTAGAATGCTACATTATCCCTGAATGACATAGATTTGTTTCATCAAAATCGGTGCAGTAAAAGCCAAGTTACGCAGGTGAAGCTGTGTACAACTGCTTGTAACTTATAAGTACCTGTTATCTCTTTTCATCAGAATAGCCGTGTGCGGGTTCGCTCTTATCACACATAAATAAAACGTGCAAACGTGTGACTACCTAATTGGTCGAGGGGCGGGGCAGGCAAATCTACACTAAAAATGTACTGCTTTGCATTCATAAAGATTAACTATAATACCAAAATGTTCAAACAATTAAGGACATTATTTAGGTCATCAACACCATCTCTCTATCGCCTCTGACCGACCGCTCTCTATCTATCTATCTGACCGCTAGACCGGTTCAGGTGTTGGGCTTGACTGCACAAGGTCTCAGGTTCGAATCCCATGTCAGGCAATAAAAATAAAATTTGGTTTTTCAAATTTTCTAAGAAATAAAAAAAAAAGTTGCTCAGGATTGGATATGTGCCCGGTTGATAGGCTTGCCGCCTATCACATTGTGGGACTTACTGTATTCGGCTAGTCGTGGGTGTCCTGGTTGTGCCTTTGCCTACCTCTTCGGGGATATGGGCGTGAAGATACTTTTATCAACACCATTTAAGTAAAAAAAAGTTTTAATATAATTGGTGATTCTAAAACGTTAATGGGTTCTCAACATTAACATGTATATTGTGAACCCAATTCTTTCTTCCTACCTCAAACGAACCATTAGAACTATCCCCGAGACTAAGAAGTAAGAGAATTCCGAGCACTTTTTCTATAAAAAATATATATTGTTTCAGGATATAAAAATCACCTGAAACATCCACTTTGTTGAGGCACGGTTTGTCTAAAGGAGGTCCAGCATTGCGGCGAGATCTTCCTCGTGACCTCTGCGGTGACGCTTCAGGCTGAACGGCTGGAGACTCCATACTTCACACGTAATCAAATACCTGAAAACAAACACAAAGCCTCTATTATATAAATTACATAAAATGTATTGTTATTTATAAAAGAAATATCCGTGCCAAAAAATAAATAAATATCTCAGGACTTATCCCAGGACTAGCTCCCATTAAGTTTTAAAAACAAATAAGACAGTTGACTTATGTTAGCTATTAATGCCCGGTGAAGATGTAAAAACTGGGAGGATGGCAAAAAAATGGTAGCTATAGACCCACTGAGAAACATGAATAAATTGTTTCTAATTCGTCAAATGTAATAATTGATAAATTCAAGGTGAAACAACCTTAAAACTTTACATTAGGGAATAGTCAATATAGGTATTTTTAATGTAGTTGCTAATAAAAAAAATCATTTCTGTATTTCAAAACATTCTATTGTGTTGCTCTATTATTTGGTTGTTAAGAGACTGAATGAATCATCCATAATCTACCACCCCAATTCAAAACAATTACTATGAATTTACATCTTTTTATCATACATTCTGAAAATTTATTTGTATCTTGGGAGTTGATTGAAAAAAAATGAGTTTCTTTAATTTTATTGCTTGGATTATAGTATTTTTTTCAAAATATCTTAAAAAAATAATGATAGAATGCAAAATTTTGTAGAACAATATGAGGGTCAAACTGAAAGTTCTTAGAAAATCAAAAACTAAGCATTCTAGCAAGTTATTAGTTTTATTATAACTTCATATATAACTATATATATAACTATATAAATATATATAACTTAATTAATCAAAATAGCATCCATTTACATCAATACATCGCTGCATTCGATGGAACCATTGAGAAAAGCACCTTGCCCACTCGGCCTTAGCGGTCTCTTCGACGGCGTTTTGAAACGCAGCCACTGCTTCTTTGGCGTCCATAAAATGTTTTCCTCGAAGTTTTTCTTTTATTTTCGGGAATAAATAAAAATCGCAGGGTGCGAGGTCGGGGCTATACGGCGGGTGACCCAGCAATTCCACGTCTGAGGTCGCTAAATAGTCGATCGTTTGCCTGGCGGTGTGCGACGAGGCATTGTCGTAATGAAGGAGGATCCTGCTGCGAGGCCGTTTCTCTCGAACTTTTTCCAAGACAAGTGGCAAACAGTTGTTAGTGTACCACTCTGCATTAACCGTTTTCTGATCCTCTAAAACAACTGTCGCGTAATGACCTGTCTTTCCGAAGAACGAGGCCACCATCTTTTTTCCAACACTTCGACCTCTCTTCAATTTAGTTGGCAACTCTTCGGAAGGAAACACCCACTGAGCAGACTGTCTTTTGGTTTCCGGATTATAACAGTAAATCCAGCTTTCGTCACCCGTTAGTATGTTGAACACAGCATTTGAGTCACCTCCGTTAAATTTTTGGATCATTTCTCGGCACCAATCAACACGGCGGAGTTTTTGAGCCTCGGTCAAATTATGCGGTATCCAGCGGGCACAAAGCTTCCTGACCGCTAAATGTTCATGGAGGATTTTGTGCACTTGACTCATACCTATGCCTAGACTTGTCCGAATCTGCTGATAGGTCACTTTTTTGTCAGTCTCTATCATACGCCGCACAACACTGATATTGTCTTCAGTCGTCGCTGTAGAAGGCCGTCCCTCACGCAAATCATCGGTGAGATTAATTCGACCACGTTTGAATTCATTAAACCACTTGTAAACTGTGGCACGAGATGGGGCTTCATCGTGAAAAGCCAATCGAAGTCAATCATAACTTTCTTGTTGACTTATATGACATGGAAAGTCATAAAAAATCATTGCACGAAAATTTTCTCGGCTTAAATTCATTCTGACGTGCACAGACAATTTTCAATTTGCCGCCAAATCGTAAAACAAATGACAAATAAATGAAATGTATACTCAATATTATTGGTAAAGAGTTCTATTTTCAAAATTTAAACTTATTTTTTTAATACTAGATGAGAACCCGGCTTAGCTCGGGTAAAATGTGACTCATAATATACATCTAGATGCAAAATGTAGGTAGATATTTCAGTAGTCACCGGTTTTCAAGAAATATTAAAGGTAAAAGCAAGGACATAGATTCGTATAGCTTCATTCATTGTGTTTAATAAATATAGTAAATAAAAACTGCCAAAGTTTTTACACAAATATTTTTTATTTTAAATCAACATTTAAAGTAAAGTAACATGTAAGTAACATCGCCTCTGTGGTCTAGCGGTCCGGGTGTTGGACTTGACTGCATGAGGTCCCGGGTTCGAATCCCGGGTCGGCCAACAAAAAAAATTGGATTTTTCCAATTTTCTAATTACAAAATGTTGGTCGGGATTGGAAATGTGCCCGGTTGGCGATAGGCTTGCCACCTATCACATTGTGGGACTTAGTGTCTTCAGCTAGTCGTGGGTGCCTTGATTGTACCTCTGCCTACCTCTTCGGGGATATGGGCGTGAAGATACCTAACATAAAGTAACTAAACAAATTGCAATGAGTACTTATCCGAGAATTTGGCAATGGTACTTATAAAGGAATATTCTCTATTACACATTACAAAACGGAACGTTTATTACCTACCCAAGATGGCGACTGTGATTTGTCTGTCAAGTGTCAACACATTAGAATATAACAAAGAATTTAACAAAATACTCGAGAATCCGAATTTTGCGGATATATGTTGTCGACTCAAAATCATTATTTTTTTATGTTTTATTATTCAAATAAGGTTTCAATCGAGTCTACCGTACCCCTTGACGAAATTATTAATATAGATAATGCTTTTAAGTTGCCAATTCTAAAAACTTTCAGTTTGGCCCTCGTATATACTGCACAACTGTTTTGTATGTTTATCTTGCATTTTATTATTGCAATGTCTTATTTATTGTATTAAGTAGCTAAGAACTTTGATACATTGAGTATGGAATGACCTCATGCTTTCCCACTTGGTAAAGTAGGTTGATGCTCTATTTTTAGTATCATCAATTTGGTCACACATGTAATATTTACGGCAAATACTCCATATTTGCCTTTTTCATTAATTAAATGAGTATTTTCCTGTTAAAACAATGGTTGTAATTAATGGTTTATTGATATAATGGGCAACGTCATTATTCTATTTTACATCTCTTAAAAATTTTTTTTCACCATCTTTAAAATAATTAAACGGCAGGTTTTACTTAAAAAAGTACTAAAATTAGAATTCTTAAAGAATATTCGAAGTATTTTATCGGAATAGTATGTATTTCCATCTATATCCCCTGTAAACTTATGTCCCCTACACAATTTGATAAATACTTTCTTATTGAATTAATTATTAGAGCATAATTTTATTATTCTAGCCCAATTGACTTTTGCTTTTATTCAAAACTTTCATCCCCTACAAGAGTGAGTTGAGAGATTTGGGAGTGAGAAACTCTTAGGATTTGAATTTTGAACAATGTTGCAAACCCAACTCATTTTTACTATACTTAATTCATATAAAATGTTTTTTATTTATTTAACATTTTTTTTAATTAAACATTTATTTTTACATAATATATTCCCCCACTCAGGGAATGAGTTTTGAAAAATTGTTATTGGTTCTATGTCATAATAGGAATGTGTGAGCAAAATTTTAAGTTTCAAAACTTTAAAACTTTATACATTTGTCATTATTTTATACATTTCTCTACACTCAATTTACACAAAGTTTGATTATATTTCCATGAAATAAGATATTTCATACAAACTTTTACCCTCTGTTTTACCCCTTTGGGGATAAAATATTAAAAAAACAGGTAGTACTCTGGGAATGCAGGCAGAAGTAAAAACTTGAATATTAACATTGTGCATTTTTGATATTTTGGAATGGTTAGGGAATAATTTTGCACGAATTGCTTTAATTATGAGTATGAAAGTACAGTTATTTATGATAGAATACAATATTCATTTATTGCCTTATCATACACAAACATGACAACACGAACATTTGTGCAAGCACCCTGCGCTGTGTTACGATTTTTTGTCTAACGAATCAAGTCACATGTCCTGACTTTTTAAGTTTCTTTACAGATTCCAAAACAGTGCGCAATGCCGCTAAAGAAGTTTTCACTTCAAAAAACATTCATTAGTGAATACTTATGTTATAAGATGATCAGTTTGCAAAAGTTTAGGTTTACAATCAGACAGGTTTGGTCTGTGAGTTAATTTAAAATTTTCATACACTATTTAAACTCTCTGGGTATTTAGTGATTTCCACTTAGTCCTAAAATTTAAGTAGCAAATTCGTGGAAATAAATCCCAAAATAATGATGCAGTGGTGGCTGCTTTAATAGAGTTGATTTTTGAATGGCGGAGATTTTTCAATAGTCAATTACAACATAAGAAAGATAGAAACTCGTTATTCTAAATGCATTGTATTAGAAGGATACTATGTCAAAAAATATTTTTGTGAAAGTTTTTGCATTATTAAATATTTATTCTAAGAATTTTTTGATACACCCTTGTAAACACATAATTTAAGCTGTATTTACACTCTGAGATTTTTTAATGAAACACTTGCTCTATGAGATATTCACAAAAAATAAATGAAAATGTGGTAGTTATTAAAAAAATTAAACTCAATAAGTATTGACCTAAATATAGAGAGGAAGTTTTAATAAACCTAAAATTTTCTTCTTTTTTCATAAATATGGCTTTCGATCGTTTTTCACGACTACTTTGCCAATGTCAAGTAACAAGTTAGTAAATTCTTATACAGTCATTAGTCACTATGTACAAAGTCATGTCAGTCTTGAGTAAAGTGGTGCCTTTGTTACCCGAGCTTATCCACTGAGTTTGGACGGCCGCAAGGAAATAGACAATATACTAATTTTTTCATGATTATTTCATTTGTGCAGTTTCACTGAACAAAATTAATCTTATTTCCACCCAAATTAACCAATTTCACTCAATATAAACAGAAATTAAATAATAATGATAAAATTACGACCACATCTATTCACAATGGTGCCAAAACCCCCTAACCTAAAATCTTAATTTTTGTGTATTCAAATAAGTCTGTCAATTCATTGCCATGTTTAATGTTAATTAAAAAATGGTACCTGGAATAAAAGGTGGTACCAACCCTCTAAGCAAAAGTAACCAATGTCATCAAACATTTCCATTGAGATCTTTTTACGTAGGTTTACTGTTTCCTAAAGACACATGGATTGCTTTTAAATATTTTGTTTAAACAAGTGTTTTCAAGGGTTATCCTACGGTTGATAAGGATGTGATGATGGGATTCTTAAGTAATCTAGCGAACTCCCCCTAACTTTTATAGACAATGGCAGACACTGACACTAAGGACTGTGAACAGGTAAGTTTGGGTACAAATCCAAGCTAACTGAAGCACAGCACTCTACCTGTTATTGACTGACCTAAATTACTAATTTATAATATATCTCTGTTGCCTCACAATTAAATTGTAGTTATTAATAATTCTGTTCAAATTTAACTGTATAAAATGTCTTGTGTATTAAGTGTACCTATTTGTTTACAATTTGTGTTTTTTGACAACTGAATCAAAAAAAAAATGCATTTATACTTACTATCAATATAAACAAATTTTCTTCTTCTCTGTTTCTGAACATAAGAAAATCCATCTAATTATTTGCCTTCAAATCCCATTCCAAAAAAGTTACACTTTTTACCTTAATTTCTTATCTCCGACTCAATAAATTTATCAAAAATAACAAAGGATTGTGAAATAGTCTAAAAAGAACATTACTAATTAAAACTTATCAAAAATTCTCTCACTGTTTGGGTGTAGGTTGTAGCATCAGAATTCAATTAACTAGCTAAACATTTAAAAGAGTTGTATCTTATTTCAAATATTTACAAAACATTTCCTAATTATAGCAATTATGTTAATGCAACATTATCATTATTTGGACATTAGTTATAATCAAATTTGTATTTGACTTCAGGAAAATACACTTACAATTTTTTAAAATTTAACAAATTTTGTTTTGTTTTCCCAGCTTGTAAGTTGTGTTATTACAATTTTAAACTAAACACAACAAAATGATTATATAGCATATTCACAACAATATTAAGGTTACATGAATAAAAGTGAAGGGGTGTAGCTTAAATAGTAAAATTTATATTAATAATTATTAAAGTAAGTATGTACATTCTTAGATTGTTATAAAGTTCATATGCACTCGTAAATTATAAAAAAATAAAAGTTAGTTTCAGCGCCGTTCAGGTACTGCAACTAAAAAATTCACTCACCTAAATTAAAAATCTCACTTCATCTAAAACGCTGTAGGACTGTACAATACAAATATTAACTCAACTGCACATCTTTGTTGTCACTAAAAACGCAAAAAAATATTACTTTGGTTATGTTATCTACATTTAAGTACTAGTTATTTTCCCGAGCTGCACTTTCAGCAAATAATTTTGTAAGCAGGTAGGTAGGTACTTAGTAAGCAAAACACGAGAACTAAGTTTTTGCGTAATGGTACATAAAAATCACTTTCTCACAAAAAGGAACTAAGAAATCGAGATAGACATAAATAATAGAATTTATATTATATTTTGTATAACTTGAAAGTTTTTGACTAAATTTATTTACAAAATTATAAAATAAAATGTTTAAAATTTCGACATTCTAGCTTGATGTCGCCTGTCCAGTGATACCACCTCGCAACAAAAAAATCACTAGATTTGGTCTTAAAATTCTCTACATTTCAAGGTTTTACCAAAAAATTTGATAGGATTCCATAAAAAAAGTTCATACAACGCGCTACATATTTTTTAATGTGATGGGTCTGCTAACTGACCGCCTCGTTGGTCGAGTGGCTAGCGTACACGCCTAACTACATTGACCAACCGCGAGGCTCGGGTTCGATTCCCGACGGGGGCAGGCATTTGTGTGATGAACGTTTAGATGTCTGCATTTCCGGGTCTGGGTGTTTATTAAATTTATTCTGGTATCTATATAAGTATTTATATGTATTAGTATCGTTGACTAACACCCATAACACAAGCATATAATTTGCTTACTTTGGGGTTAGATTCAATTAGTGTGATTTGTCCAGGGATATTCATTTATTTATTTATTTAAACTAACAAAAAGGGGTGTCCTGATGATTATGTGACAATCATAGCCTATCAAGACCATACCCAGATGCGTCACTGTCCTGTGACCGGGATGTTAGGCCAATTGTGCGAGTATACCAACTACCCGACCCTCCAGACCAGAACACCCTTATACCGAAAGGAATAAGTAAAACAGTCGATCTCCACCCCGGCAAGTGAATCTTATGAAAGTACCACATATAAAAGAGACAAACGTGTTGATGGGGCTACAAAACTTGCCTGTGTTTACTTAGTTTTACGGAATAAAGCAGCGTGGTCCTTACGTCACTTTTTTTATAATTACCTATTGAACTTCGTGTTTATATTTAATGAAATTAGTCAATTTAGGTGGCCTTTTGTACAATTTTGTTCAGTGAAAGTGCACAAATGAAATAATCATGAAGAAATTTGTGTATTTCCTCGCTGTTGCTAAATCTCACAGAATGAGCTTAAGCAAAGTGGCCACCGCTTTACTCACGACCCTGACAAGGCATTCTATTACGACTAATGAATTTGATAAATGATTTTTGATAAAAAGAAATAAAAAAAATTTAACAAGAAAAAGATTTACGGATAGCGCCCACTGTCAACGGGGCGGAGCGTGTCGGGCTGAGGCGCATCGCAGTGCAAAGCCCATTGATGTGGGCCGGGCCGTATCGCAACGGCGCACAGTGGGCTGAAAATCGATCTTCATAGACATAGCAATTGAATTCTTGAGGCTTGGTTTTTTTATGGATATGGGTAGTGTTGGTCTTTACTATAATGAAATATCTCATTAAAGTCAATTTGGCATAAAAATGAGTCAGTAATTTTTTTTTGCAAAATAATTGTATGAAGCTGGTATGAAAAATCCGTTTATTTTTGACCTGCAAGTAAAACCGTAATATCCTTTCAGGTGTCTGTAGCAGTGATTATTTGTGATTTATTGGCATACTCAGTATAACGGTTACAGGTGCAGTTTTTTTTAAATATTGAAAATTTATTTTTTTTATATTTAATTACTTGACTTATTTCAGTTCAAAAGGTACTATATCTATACAAATACAGTTGGAGGGATCAGAAGAACTTCCAGATTTAAATATAGGTATAACTTTACTAAGTTTTATTAGATCAGGAAATACACCATATTTGAAACACATCAATTAAATATTACAATTAAATATAGACCAATAACATTTATTACTGAAGCAATAATTTTAAGAGAATGTCTCCATAAGTCTAATGAATTTTTAATTTTTAATGATTTAAAGACTATTATTACAATCAAGGCTGATTATTGTATTGAGATGCACCCCCTCCCAATGTACGCTATCATTCTAGAGTGTTTCAGTCAAAAATTGATCAAATTGTTATTGAAGTGAAAACTTCTTTAAGCGCGTTGAGCGTTTTGGTAGAGGGTAAAATCCTCGGTTCGCGTTACTGACATGCTAATGATAATAGTATATCTATAGCTATGGAGAGCCAGACTAGCGTACGCGCAGTAGCCTGTGTACACGTATTCACTAATACATCGAATTGTTCGCTATAGTACTATCTATAATTAAGATAATTGTATATTAATTATTTTTTCAACCACTTTGTATTTATATTTTGTTCATGATTTTTTTAACCCATCATATATAACTAATAAATAAAACATAAAAAAATTCTTATAATTTTTGCATATAGTTTTAAATACTCTCAACTTAATAGTTCCGTTTTCACTTCTATCGGCAATCCCACGACTGCTACTGTTTTTTTTTATTGCTATAATCGTCAATAAGCGGTATTTCTTTGTCACAACAATACTTTATCCGAACAAAGTTTCACGCATTTTTAATAACATGGCGAATCGTGGAATTCAGCTGGTTTAAATATATTTATTACTGTGTTAATTATTATAATAAAGTATAATTGCAGAAAACAAATAGGTAGTTCAAATGTTTTTTGGTTGTAGTATAATATGTTTTTTTATATCACCACTCAATTAAATATCACTCTCATTCAGACGTGGACCTCTATATCCTAATCTGGAAGTTCAATCATATTGTTCGCTTGGTCTTCATCATTGAGGATTTTAATAGTTCTTAGATACATCATGATTTGTTACATAAAAAATGAAAGGTGTGTGTGCAATTCACACACGATAGAAGTGAAACTTTAGTAAATCGACAAAAGAATGAGATAAATATATATTTGTGTCTCATACCTGCTAAAGAATGAGATAATTGCATTTGTGTCACTAACCTGTCGTTTTTCCGTTGCACCCGTTTTGAAATCACAACGATTCTAAAGAAGTTTCATCCTACATAATTGTAATAAAGGTAGAAGGCTAAATGCTTTAGAAGCCTTAGAAATTAATAAAAGAAAAAACAATCCACAATTGTTAAATGACCAAATAGAATTGAACACATCCCCCCTATTAAATATTTTCTAGTAATTTAATATAATCTAATAAGTAATATAATTTTTGTCACAAATTCATTTAATAACATTTCAGTTGTATTATTATTATTGCTTTATTGACTGCTTACTGCTTATTTTGTATTGACATATCTTGTAATATTTATTTTAATGTATTTTCATGTTGGATATTTTTCCTATGTAATTATATAATTTTAATTTAAATAATTTTACTTTTAATAATTAATTACTTACAATTAATTTAATATTACTTTTTTTAATTTTGACATGGACATTTATTATTTTTTCTTTTATTCAACTGACTTAAGCATAAATAATTAAGTTTTACATATGTATAAATAGCAAATTAAATTTAGTAATTAACTAATGAAATGGAGGTAATTAACATGTTATTTATTATTGTTTTCTCAAATTGGATTAATTTCCCGATTCAGTGGGGAAAAAATCAATAGCTTGCAACCCCATTGTATAACGCATTTAAGTTTTTTTGTATCTACCCACTATGAAATGAATTTATGTTTATTATTCAAAAATATTGTTCAGTAATTTAAGTTCTAGCCCTGATGATGCTGTAAAAAGCGAAACCGGTAGGCTATTTATAAAATAATAAAATATAAGTGATACGTAAAACAGTACAAGTGTTTCTTCATTTAAAAATATGAAAGAAGTTTCACTTCAATTATTTGACTTGAGCTATTGAATTAGGCGCCCATGCTTCGAGGCCAGTATGGTTGCTCTTGAATCTCGATATAATGCGAATTAAAATTGTATGTGTCATTTTAGGTAGTTTTGATCACAGTACTAGTGGATTATTATCATTTAACATCGCAGCGACAAAGTCTTCTGTATGCACTCCCTCTAAGTTATACCTAATTTTCAAATGTGACTAAGCCTTGACTTGTACCTACTTGATATCCAAACGAAAGTATCGATACTTACCTATTGCTTAAGCGTTGACTATAGATACTTTTTATTTTTATTTATTTATTACTTTATTGCACACAAAAAAAAACAAAAATACACGAGAAGGTAAAAATGCACAAAAGGCGAGCTTATCTCTAACTAAAAAAATTTCTTCCAGCCAACCCAAAAAAAAATGAAGCTGTGAAAATAAAATGGAAGGCATCGTGTACAAAAAAAAAAACAATTAACCATAGCTATACTTAGGACAAATAAATAAAATATAACAATCAAGTGTATAAAAAATAAAACAGGTATAATTATAATTATTAAAATATGTTAGTATGATAAAATATGAGTATGTTATTGTGTCAACGATAAGTAATGTTCCTTCAATCTTTTTTTAAAAGTAGGTAAAGAAGGGCTGTCACGAATCACGACAGGAAGGGAATTCCACAATTTGATTGATTGGAAAGTAAAAGATTTAGAATAACAATTGGAGTGTGAAGCGGGAAAACGAAGTACAGAGCTAGGGTTAGAACGACATGGGGAATCAGTAGAGTGCAGAAAGCTAAAACGCTCCCGCAGGTATGAGGGAGCTGACGGGTTATATACGAACGACGAATATTATATAGGAGAGATAGAATATGTAAAATTCTGCGGAGTCGTATAGGAAGCCATTTAAGTTGAGCTCTAAACATGGAGACGTGGTCAAACTTACGGAGATTAAAAATAAATCGGATGCACGAATTTTGGAGCTTCTCCAATTTATTTAGGAGAAATTCAGTAGCATCAAGGAAACATTATAATGTTGCCAGTGTGATATCAAAGCCTCTTTGTCACATAATTAATTTATCATTTTTAGAAGGAAAATATCCTGATCGTTTAAAAAAGTCTATTGTCAAGCCATTATTTAAAAAAGGCGATATGTGTGATTTGAACAATTATAGACCCATAACTTTAGTTCCAGTAATTTCTAAGGTTTTTGAAAAAATAATGTATGCTAAACTATACAGTTATTTACTTCATTTTAACTTATTAAAAAATAATCAGTATGGATTTAGAAAAGGTAGGTCTACAGTTTATGCATGTTTTGACTTAGTTAAAAAAATAACTGAATGCCTAAATAGTAAAAAGTTTCCACTTGCTGTATTCTTAGATATGAGTAAAGCTTTTGATTTTGTATCACATAAAATTTTGTTAGCAAAACTTGAGAGATATGGTATTAGAGGTAAATCATTAGAATGGTTTAAAAGTTATTTAGAAAATAGAAAACAATGTGTTCAGATCAGTAAAATAAGTGACAACCACAGGAAAGTCTATAATTCCAATTACCTTTTTAATGACTGTGGAGTACCACAGGGTAGTGTTTTAGGGCCATTACTTTTTTAATTTACATAAATGATTTACCTGATGCTATCAATCATGAATCCATCTTATTTGCTGATGATACTACCCTCCTTATCGAGTGCAAAAATAAAGAGGATTTATTAGAAGAAACAAGTAAAACTTTAACTAAGGTAACAGAATGGTTGAAAGAAAATAATCTTAAAATAAATCTTACCACGACAAAATTAGTTGAATTTCAAGCACACTACAGAGAGACTAAAAAAATAAGTGTTTTTTTAAATAATACTACTATAGAGAATGTAGATTTTACCAACTTCCTAGGAATAAAAATTGATAAATTTTGTAATTGGAAGTCGCATATTGATCCACTTTGTAACAAAATTGATAGGTTTATATATGTGTTAAGACGAATAAGAGAAGTGTCAGGCTTAAAATCATCTCTTTTAGCTTATCATGGGTATGTTTCTTCCGTTTTGCAATATGGTATTCCTATTTGGGGAAATTCTGTAGAACTAATTAGAATCTTCAGAGTTCAAAAGAAGTGTATAAGAGCAATATGTAGTGTTAATCAGTTGCATTCATGCAAGCCACTTTTTAAGTCTCTTAAAATATTACCTTTACCTTGTTTATATATTTTGGCTGTATGTGTATTTGTAAAAAAACATCATCATTTGTTTCAAACAAATGCTGAGGTCTTAGGTTTATCACATTTTCGAAATAGTGAAAAACTCCATGTGCCTAACCAAAAACTCAATATTTGCAAAACTAATATATATTGCATGTCCATTCGTATATACAACCAGATTCCTGATAATCTTAAATCATTGCCATTAAAAAGATTTCAAAAGAAGTTATTTGACTTGTTGTTAGATAAGACATATTATAGTGTTAAAGATTTTCTTGCAGACAAGCTTAAATAATATAAATGTTGTAATAATAATAATAACTTATTATAATTTCAGAAACCGGGCTATGTTTGGAAACGATGGTACTACAAGGACGATAGATTATACTACTGGCTGCCAAGGGAGTTTGTTTCGCCGTTTCTTCTCCCGACTGGCTAGGTTTGGAAACGGTGGTAGTTTACGGTAGACAGGGCTAAATTTATTATCATTCTAAAATTATTTGTAAGTTATAACTAAAATTATAATAAGAATAAAACTATTTGTTCGTATGAATATTAAAACATTGTGTATATAATTAGTTATTTTATACTTATAAAAATATTAAATTATTTGCACACCACAATGTGGAGAAATATGTTGGAAAGCTTAAATAATTTTGTAACAACCTTAACACACATATTCCGCAAATAAATATATTTTCTTTCTTTCTTTCTTTAACATGCATCACCATATTCAAGAATTGGGAGTATAAGAGACTGTACAAGGGAATTTTTTGTTTTTGTAGGAAGAAATTATTTTAAAGAATGTAACATATGAAAGGTATAATAGACTTTTTTACTCAAATTAGTAATATGATCCTCCCAAGAAAGTTCCGAGCTAAAAATAACGCCTAGGTTAGTGACATTGGTCGAAAGAGAGATCTGAGTACCGTTGTAAACTATAGGTGGCAGACTGGAAAAATCAATAGATCCAAACTGATATCTACTACCGAGAATTATAGCTTTTGATTTTAAAGGGTTAACTAAAAGGCCGTAGGATTCAGCCCACAAGCTAATTGCACGAAGATCGTCATTTAAAGAAATCAGGGCGCTAGTATTATCCGAAGTACTAAAATGACGGTAAGTAAATCTGCAAATCATCTGCATACAAATGAAAATTAGAAGAAATTACCGCAGTGATTGTATTAATAAATATTGAAAACATTAAGGAAGACAAAATGCACCCCTGAGGGAAACCCGCAACTATATCACACTGCATTTCATTTAAAAATACATATCGTGAGCGACCGCGCAGATAAGAGTCAAACCAATTTAAAATAGATGAGGAAAAGTTAATGGTCTTAAAAACACCAATGAGCAAATCAAAATCCACCGAATTAAATGCACTACTGAAATCCAGCAAAACGAGTGCGGTAAGGAGTTTTGAATCTATTGCGTAACGAATATCGTCAGAAACTATAACTAGAGCCGTCACTGTATTATGTCCTCGCCGAAAACCTGATTGGAATGGGCTTAAGAGTTCATTGTGTCGGAGAAAACGAGTTAGCTGATTATGGACAATGTGCTCCAAGACTTTGGATAGAAATGGCAGAATGGAGATAGGACGAAAGTCAGAAGGGCTCAAAGGATGTGATTTTTTTGGAAGCGGAATGACCTTTGCCTTTTTCCACACAGAAGGGAACACCTGAGACGATAAGGAATAATTAAAAATGTAAGTTATAACAGGAAGAATGTGAGGGAGGATAAGAACAATCATTTTGGAACACAATCCGTCGTCGCCGACTGCCGCTGATGAGATGGATCTAATGTGTTTCTCAACTTCCACTTCTGAAACTGAAATAAGTGAGAAGGAACAAGACGGGTGTGAAATTAATGATAGATCACTGAGAGTAGCACATTTAGTAGAGCTGTCCATAACTAGCGGTGGTGAAGAAAAGTGTGAGTTCAGCGTATTAAGGTCAAGACAACTGTTGTTAAAAACAGGATCCTTACCAATCCCTAAAGATTTTATTTTTTGCAAATCACTAGTCTTCTTTGGATATCATCAGCGTTGCCACCTTGGTAATTTTTTCACTAGATACAGTGAATTTTTGGTAATGACAGTTGAAAAAATTAGAAAAGACATATTGAAATCCCTCTTTTGTCGGTGAATTCTTAAGTTTATGTCAAATTAACACTAGATCCTTCTTCTACAAAGTAAACAAGCAGTATTTATCGCCTTCCTCTATTTCATTGAATCGTCAAAGTGTATTTAATTATTTAGTATGAATACTAACTGCCATTATTTAACAAATATCCATAAATATTTATTAGGGATAAACAATGATTATTTATGCTTCAAGACATTTGTGAAATAGTTTATGTTTTTATTAAATTTGAATGAATCTCGAAAAAGCTTGACTTACTTTGTAACGAAGTAGAATCGTTACATTACCCAAATAGTTAATATCCCAATTACTAATAAATTTTCCCGTTTTAATTACTAAATGTAATAGTAATATGAAATAAATGCTCGGTGCTCGCTCAGCGACATCTGTCTTGTAACAGAGGAATTAGTTCAACAAATTGATGACTTAGTGGCTTTATCAATTTTATCACACAAACGCCTCAACACTTCGATCTATCAATAGTCGATGCGGCACCGCTGTAATGACTGAAGCACCGCCTATGTCTCAACCGAGTCGAAGGCTTTCTTGTAGTCCACAAACGCTAGACAGAATGGCCGATTATACTCTTCTGACTCGTGTATAATCTGGCGCAGCGTGTGAATCTGGCCCTCGGTGCTAAAGCCTTTGCGGAACTCGGCTTGTTCGGGAGGTTGGAATCGTCCAACTCGCGAGATATTCAGTTCGTGATGACCCTTGAAAGCAATTTGTAAACGTGATTCAGAAATGAGATGGGTCTATAAATTTTCAACAAGGATTTGTCACCTTTCTTGAAAAACACAACAACCACACCTCTGTTTCAAGCTTCTGGAACACTGCCTTCGAGGATGACGGAATTAAATAGCTTCTGGAGGACCTTAGGTACTGGCATTCCTCCCGCTCTCAGTAGCTCAGCAGTAATTCCATCGTCTCCCGGCGCCTAATTGTTCTTCAGTTATTTTAGGACCATCCGAATCTCGTATAGGCTAAGGTCCGAGATGTCTTCGGTGTAATGTCGGGTGAGTTAGGCTCTAGGGTCTTTAGCCAAAGTAGCAACGGGTCGTGTTGAATTATACAGCTGTCCACAGAACTTCTCGACCTCTCTCAAAATCTCAGCCTTACATGAAATTACGCCGCTATTTTCGGTCTTCATTTTAATCAATTGGGTCTGGCCAACAGACAAATCCCTAGCGAACACCTTGGAGCACTTATTACACTCGATAGCTTGTTTAATACAATACGTATTAAAGATACTCAGGTCTGTTCGCAACGTCTTGGAAACTTATCTGTTTAGCTCCCTGTACTTTTGCATGTTAACTAAAGACTGCAACCGCATTTCATCCCTTTCAGCCATGAGTTTGAGAGTAACGTCTGCAAGCTTTCCTGTTCTTTTCCTGCTAGGGATCTTAAAAAATTTCGACCCAGCCGCTTGGACAGCTTGCACAAACCCATTGTTCAAATCGTCCGTTGATTCGCATTCTGCCAGGCATTCGAAGCGATTTTGAAGTTCGAGCTGAAAGTTTTCGGGATTTTGGCATTGGACAGTGTAATATTATTTTTAAGCTGGCCTTTGTAGTTGGTAACTACACTGGCCAGCAATAAAAAATAAAAATGTTCTCTATTATAAAATTTTTAAAATGTAGAACCAAAATTTAAGTCGAAAGGACAGTCTGCTACATGTTCTGACACGATCTACTTCTAATATTCTTAGTCTACACTCTACTTTCTTTCCTAATGTTCCTCCTAATTCTATAAGTCGACGGAACGTCTTACTAAGACTGCTGCTTGCTGCTTGGTGTCTGCTGCTCGGCGGTGGGAGGACCCTAGACCGGCGGAAGCTGCCCGCCGGTGTTCTTCTATGGCCGCCTTCCCAGCCGCCCTCTTCTACTGCTGCTTCTGGCTGCAGAGGGAAGGCGCCAAAGGGTCCCGATAGCCCAACCGCTGAAGACTACAGCAGCAGTCCTTCGAGTTCCGTCGACAAGACCACCATATCCCACGACCCTTTTCTTTTTTTTATCCGGCAGAACCTTTTTGTGCACAGACTTTTTGTATGGACTTTATTTTACTAGTGTTTTTTTTTATTATAATGTATTTGTTTACATTTTTTTGATTCTTTTTATACCAACAGGATCCCGTATTCCTAAAACGTCTGTTGGTTTGTTTTTTTATTCTGTTAACATAGTGGTGGGTGGTAGCTAAGCCACCCCCACTACGTTACAACAGATCGTAGACTTCATCAGCCGTTATCGTTCAAGCCTTGTGTTTATATTCAATGTGCCTCTTACCATCCGATGAGCACTGCCTGTTTTCAGCTTATTCTTCATCTGGGTTAATCCAGGTCCATTTACGATGTGGCTTTTTTCTGAAGAAGGAATTCACTATATAGAGTCATTCCTTGTCCAGAAATTAAGACAACCGTAAGCCCATAGGATTACACCTGCCAACACCAAATTGCCCCACTTTTAGCTCGTTGCTCTCTCTCTCTCATACCCAGCTTTGTGTTGAAGTCGCCCATCACTTCCGTGAAGTGCATTTTGGAGGTATGGATGGTTTTCGATATGTCCTCGTACATCACCTTCACCTCGTCGTCAGAGTGCGCCACAACACAACACAACGGGCACTCCAGTATAACGTCAAATCTGAAACAGTATTTATTGGTCTTTTTTATACATCCTTGCGTCCAAGGAACATGATTACGAGTGATCGGGAATCTTCGCGATGTGTCGGTGTCGTTCAACTTCGACCGATACGTGATGGGCGCGGCTGTGTCGCGGAGAGTGCGATTGTATTGCGAGTTATAGACAAATCAACTCGAGTTGATTCGAATTGGACCTAACTCGAGTTGACACATCTCTAAGCTAATTACAGCTGTCATTTGAGTCTCTAAGTCCCAAGATTATAAAACAGGCTAAAGGGAATTTTGGGACAAAATCTAGTGAATTTTTTTTATACAACGTGGCATCACTGGGTATTATTGTTGTTTTTCCTGTGTTAAAAATAAATACCTAGTAGGGATGGGCAAATGAAAGAAATATATCGATATTTGATATATCGATATTATTTAAAGCTATCGATATTTATCGATTATCGTGTAAAAATATCGATATATATCGAAATATTAGCAATCCGTGCAAGTGAAAGATAAGCTCTTCGGCTCACCCCATTTCCAATCATATCTCTAGCTCACTAGTTTTAAGATTCATTTTCGAACGACTAAAATACCGATTCACTGAGCCAAGAGTAAGCGAGAACGTGCTATACGATAGTTTAAATGCGTAAACCATTTCGGAGATAGAGATAGACAGATATGGAGCTGTTTCTGTTCCTTAAAGTAAAGGATAGCATTAAATGCAAAATATTAATGTGCGACTGACACAGACTACTGTCAGGTACTAATCGACTTGGTTTGCGAATGCGGTCTTAATCGAGAACTGAAGTGGAACGAGAGCTCATAAATAAATATCAAATTTGATATCCGGAAAAAAATATCGATTTTTGATATATCAAGATTTAAAATATCGACGATAATTATCGATTATTTATTGAAAAAATATCGATATTTTGATATATCGATATTTTTAACTCAATCCTAATACCTAGTTTCCTCTTTGATAGTTTCAATTTACTATCAAATTAGTCAAAACTTGTCAAATCCTACTCAGCTCAATTGCTTATTGTTGTTAATATGGATACTGATGGTAAGAAACCATTGTAATCACAAAACATGCTTAAATTTGAAAACAGGATCTTTCGGGTAAACTGTTCCAAGACTTAGGCCTGTGTAGATTTTGTGCACAACTTTAGAAGTTATTTAGTTCTGCTGCAAGAACACTTTTAAATGTAGAGATAAGTAGTCCTAATCACCTTTTGCCCCCTTCACCCACTCTTTTAAAATAAGACAATGTGTTGTTCTATGACTACCTACTCTCTGCACTACATCACATAACAGTACAAATTAACAATAAGTATTTAGGTAACAAACCTACGTAAGGTGATTCCTGCCAACAGAAATACTTCAAAAACCTTTGTGTGCTGCATCCATTTTTACATAATTATCAATGTACAGATTTCACGTGAGTATCTTGACGCCCATATCCCCAGACCAAAGGCAGAGGCAAAACCAGGGCACCCACAACTAGCTGAAGACACTAAATCAAACAGTGTGAGAGACTACAAGGATATCACCAACTGGCGATCCTGGGCAACATTACCTATTTAAATTAAAAATACACATTTTCTAATTTTTTGTTGCCTGACCGGGCTTTCAAGATTCACAATTATTTACTCTTGTCTATATTCAAGTATTTGACCTCTTAAAATGCTTAAAGTAAAATGATTTAATTTGCAAATTTCTGCTGAAAATGTGTACATATAGGGTGACTACACCAGAAAGACAGTGTGAACTTTATGAATAAATTGGACTTAACATAAGTCGAAGAGCTCCACAAAAAGACAACACATACACCTGTTTTGGCATCAAATTAATTAATTTTTATTTTAAGTATGGGTTTCTCCAAAGTACTTAACACCTTAACATGTAAGCTAGCATCTTTTTCCTGACATAGATACACATTTGTTCTATGAACATTGAGTAACATATTTCTGAGTCTGGAATGTGCATAAATAAATAATAGAAATTACAGATTTAGTAATTCTTAAGATGCAATATATTGATTCTTAAGATGAAAAAATAGCACATACTAAACAAAATCACTAAATCTACTATAAATTAACAATAAATAGTCCAATTTACATTTTGACTCCTGCCACTCTCCCATGGGAATCCCTTAAGTGGACCTGATAAGAAGTTGCCTATAACTTTCACACATATATACATATTTTCACACCAAATCATTTACGGTGTAGGCAGAGAATATTGAGTGACCAAATCTCATAATACTAGTGGACCAGGCTGGCTTCCTTCACATTATTTCCCTTTTTATAGAAATAACTATAACTTTCCTCCAATTATAGAGTACCTATCAACCAAATAACACTAAAATTGGTTCATTAGATGGACATGACTCACAGTTGAGAAACAAATATGTAAAAAAAATAATTAAAATTTGTTCTGCTACATACTTGTTTTTTTTAAAATCTAAAAAGTGCATAATTAACTCTTCTACATCTATGTTTAAATTTGTCAGATTATTTTTTCTATTACAGATGATATATTTGATATATCACATTTGAATCTAGAAGGAGATTTTGAAGAGCAGGTTGAAGTAATTCTAGAATTTGTTCGACTTACTCGAGATGAAGTAGAAAACCTGCATTTGTTGCTTGATGATTTACAGAGTGCTCTTGAGTATAAGTGGCGAGGTACATTATTTATCCTTTTTATTAGAACTCTAATTAGGTATTGCAGGTTTTTATGGGATTTTTTGTAATAGACATGTATACATTGATACAAAAAAAAGTGTGTGGTGCTCACCAATCTATATGTTATATCCATTATTGTGAAGCTGGAATGTTAAGCCGTCTTAAGGTCCTCAAAAAATTAGTTGCAACAAGAAAAATAACAAAATAATTATGTCGTATGATGAAATTGTTAGAAATATAAGACCAATTTTAAATGAAACATTGGCAGTTTGATATCCAACATTTGCCAGGTGCCAACTACTCTACCATATTAGCTCAAGTTATGAGCAAGGCACAATATTTTTTGTATTGGGAGAAGAGGTAATGCAAATTTAAATACAATTAAAAATACTTTGATTATTTATTACATTTATGACTGGAAAGATATATCTCCCTATTGTAAAAACATGCCACAGGCTGAAAATATTATGAGGCATAATTGTGATTTGAAACTACAAAGAATGTCAATGTATGACAATAAAATTCATAGAAATAGGAATATATAAAGAAGTGCAACAATGTTCTATAGCAAATTTAGTTGTATAAATACCGTTGGAATCGACATTTAACTTATCAACATCTCTTTGTCTCTTTTTACAAATGTTGATATTATGTACGCTGAAAGAGATAACGACATTTTTGTCTATGCTCATTTTGGCGTCGATTTAAAGTAACGTCATGACAGTTCGTATGTTTGCCAAGAATCCATATTTAGTGTCCAATTTTTATAGTGATGTACTATTACAATTGTCGATATTTTATTTTACGTTCCCAAAAAAAGAATATTTAGACAAGATACGAATGTATACCATTGCCACTGAAATTATCAATCATAGTCTAGCTTAATAAGAATTCTTTCAAGTGCTCACTTAAAAGTAAAGAAAGTGGTTTGAATGTAATCTGATAAAAAAAAAATGTAATGATAATCAATCTTGTAATAAATATAAAGAGTTAACTTATAAAAAGAATAAACATATTTGCACGCCATAATGTAAAAAAAACGTGCTCGCGAAAAGTAAACAAATATTCTTTCTTTCGTTTAATTACATTTCCCTGTTTAGGTATAAGCCAATTGAGTAGCACAAAGTAAGTAAGGTGACAGTTGCGATTTCTTTCGGTATGTAAATAGTAATTCTTATCTATTTGTCTAAACTTAACTATCAATCGTCACTAATAGATCATGTATCGATATCGGTAGTCTACTTTTTCTGGACAGCCTTATATTGTCAAAATGGCAGCCATATTTAGTAGCCGACGGCAGGCTTTTTTGGTCACTATTTCATGTCCATATACTTAGAGGTCAATGATAAAATTGAGTTTTTATATTTTGACAAAAGATAGCTACTGTCATTCTTTTTATTTTAAGCGACAAATAGCAATACACTATATACTTCTTTATATATTATATTTAAGACAGCCAAGCATTTGGCTAACACTACTGCTTCTATTGAGCAGTCTGGTGATCCTATCCGAGTTGTTTATGACATAAATAATTGAAATTATTTGGTGAGACACCAGAAACAACAACCTTTAGCAACACTATACAGAAGTTTAAATGTTCAACATAATTTTGATGAAATTACTTATCTTCACGCTAAGTCCCTTACGGAGTAGGCAGAGAGCACTGAGTGCCAGACCTCATGATCCTGAGAAACCTGTCTAGCTTCCTTCACGTTAATTACCCTTTTCATACAAATACGCCGGTTTCGGAGACTCTTGACACTACCCTCGGATAATATCCGATTGATCTGATCCTGGAATTGCAACCTTGGTCTCCCCGGGTACTTACATCCCATTCATTGTATATCTGCTTTGTCAATCTTTCATCTGTCATTCTTTCTACATGACCGAACCAGCGGAGCATGCCCTTTCGCATTGTAACACCAACACTTTCTTTCAATCCCTCTCTTTCGCGGATCTCACTGTTACGAATGCGGTCAGCGAGCGTTACACCACATATTTTTCGTAGTGCTCTCATTTCGACCGCATTTATCCTACTTTCATGATCTTTCTGACATACCCAACTCTCGCTTCCATACAATAACGTTGGGATAAGCACAGAATTATGCAAAGCGAGTCTAGCTTTTTGACTCAAACCTCGCTTTGAAATAGCTTACCCAACGCTCCATTCACACTATTCCCTGCACTCACTCTCCTCTCTACATCCGCGGTGTAACTTCCATCTCTGTTGTAGAGCTCAAAAGTACAGCATCAACTGCATAAAGCAGGCAGTTCACTACTTGGTCACACATATGCATTCCCACATTCAATGATCTTAACCATTGAAGACATTTGTCCAAATATAAGATAAACAAGCGTGCTGACAACACACAACCCTGCTCGACGCCAATATTAACATCAAACCGAGGCGATATGTTATCCATCCGCACGCATGCTATACAGTCTTAATACATTGACTGCGCCGCACGCTACAGGGACCCGACTATCCCATAATCTGGCAAAATGTCCCAAAGTTCCTGAAGTACAACCCTATCAAACGCTTTTTTGAGACCCACAAAACCGCAGAAAACCCTCTGACTCACAGCCAGATGCTTCTCTACAATGTTGCGAAGCGAAAACACTTGATCCATACATCCTCTTCCAGACCTGAATCAATAGATATCCCAAATACAAACTGTTTATGAAATATTGTCAAAATGAACCCATCAGCATGTAATTAAAATAAGAATATTTATAATTTAACCTGGTACAATCAAATCTCCTCAAATCGCCCTTGTGGTCTAGCGGTCCAAGTGTTGGACTTGACTTCATGAGGTCTCTGGTTCGAATCCCAGGTTGGACAACAAAACTCGCTTGGTGATAGTCTAGCCACCTATCACACTGTGGGACTTAATGTCTTAAGCCAGTCTAGGGCACCCACGCCCTGGTTGTGCCTCCTACTCCTTCGGGGATATGGGCGTGAAGATAGTCATCACATATAATATTCAAGGAATGGAACACAAAATATCTACCTGACACCTGACTAGGTGGTAGAGTTTCGCTGCGACTCACCCGGATTGGTAACACCGCCTTACCTATTCCTGCCGCCATAACGTCATGACGTGTTCCGGTTCGGAGGGTAAGGTAGCCGGTAAACTTACTTTTGCTCAAGGCCTAACATCCCGGCCTCAGGTTGGCAGCGCACCATTACCACCTTTGGTGTCTCTAGGCAGCGGAAATTTCTTACCATCAGGAAATCCAATTCAACGTCAATAGGCAACAGGTTGATAGCTCGTTCAGCAGAAGAACAATGATACATGGTGTCTCTTTGATTATTGTTAGTAAAAAAAAAAAATTATATTCGTCATACTTACATTATTAACTTATACTTACTTACTTATATATAATAACCAGTATAGATAACCAGTGTTTACGTTGCTCTTTCGATTTTTGTTTATATTTATATAATGCGACATATTTCACACTAGATATTTATCTTATATATTATTTGACTAAACGCACTAAATTTTTTTTAACACCTAAATATCTTAGGTTGAGACAGTAATTTGTGCAATCACGTCAAAGTTAGAACGCCGTTTTTTGACTTTAATTCATATTATTCAAAAACGCATGTATGTATGCTTTTGTTTTTTTTATGGTAAATATACACGTTAAGAAGAACCGAATACAGTTTTCGGGGACCTTATATATTATCTCATTTAGGCGCTACGATTCTTTTTTTGATTTTTGGAAAAACCGCGATTACTTGAAAACTATAAATATTTTTTTAAATCTAATTTTGTCACAAATACGCACAAATTAAGAGCTATTTGTGCATGTTTATTCCACATGCGCACATATAATAGTCTTTGAGATACACGATTTTGCAAAACGTTACCGCAGCAGGAAACGCAATATCTCGAAAACCTGAAGACGCACAAATTTTATTTTTAGCGCACAAATTTGCTCTCTGCTCATATACATTTTTTAACTCTCCGATAATTAGTTTAGATTTTTCTTGCTGGGGTAACGTTACCCCAGCTGAAAGTGTTTTTTCCGTTTATTTCCAAAACGACAACATTCACAAAAATTTTTTATTCGACGCACATTTACAGCACATCGAGCACTAATAATTTGTCCCACTCATATCAGTCTAGGTGCTACTTTCTAGCTGGGGTAACGCACACGGCTGTCCAGAAAAAGTAGAGTATCGATATTGATACAAAATCTATTAGTGATGTTCGATAGTTAAGTTTAGGTAAATTCTTATTACGATAGACTGTGATTGATATTTTCAATGCCAATGGTATCCATTCATATCTTGTCCAAATATTCTTTTCTGGGAACGTAAAATAAAATATCGACAAAATATGGCGTTCTTGGCAAACATGAGGACTGTTAATCTTGAAATCGACGCGAAAATAAGCATCTAAGACAAAAATGGCGTTATCTCTTTCGGCAATCATACTATCAACATTTATTAAAAAGAGGCAAAGAGATGTTGTTAAGTTATATGTCGATTCCAACGGTATTTATACAACTAAATTTGCTATAGAAGATTTTTGTTGCACTTTTTATATATTTCTATTTGTATAGACGAAACCAATTGGCCCAGGATGGCTGCTCTTCTGTACCCCACTTCGGCCAGAGGTGATACGAGGAGCGAAAGTGGGCTGTTTGGCCCGCGTAGGGTGGCGGCATTGAAGCCCGCCGAGGGGGATGGGCTTTTTATCTTTCCCACGCCTGATGGGATTGCGGTAGGCACGGGAGTACCTGTCGCCACTTGAACCCCGACGTGGTGCACGCAGTAGTGGTTCTGACGATATGCGGCTCTCTGTTGAGTGGGATTACACAGAAGTGCGAAAGCGTTCCGGTAGTCCAGGTACCTGGGGAAAGGAAGGACACTGTGGGGTTTTAGTTAGTAGGAGTCCGACATAACCCGTCACATTCCCCGAAAGTGGCAGGTATTCATGGGGATTTCCACATTTCAAAAAAAGGTTCACCTTTTACAATTATTTATATGGTCTATAGTTATATATAAATAGTAACAAAATCCATATTATTATTATGAGACTATACACATACCATATTATCGACTGTACAAATTGTAATATGAGATACACTATACACTTACAAAAAATCTGGACTGCAGGAGTCTTTGACAGTCCTGTATAGTTTTACAAATTTGAACATTCAAAATAGCGGATTATCTGACCCATTGATTGATCTTTTAGCTAACATATTTTTTTTTAATTTCAGGTTGTGAGGTTAAAGCATTTGGGTCCATTGTTTCGGGACTTGGCATAAAAACTAGTGATGTAGACTGCTTTGTAAGCCTGCCAAGTTGGCTAAATCAACAGCAAACCAATGTTGTCCAACAAACTAGGAATATTTTAAGGAAACAGAGCAACATATTTCAGAAAACCTTTGCTATAGTTGGAGCTAAAGTTCCTATAGTCAAATTCTATCATGTACCTACAAGGCGAAACTGTGATGTTAGTTTTAAAAGTCCAGCAGGTGTTGAAAATAGTAAATTATTGACTTATTTTATGCAACTTGACAAAAGAGTACTACAATTGGCTATTTTAGTAAAATACTGGTCAAAAATTCATAACCTTACAGGTACAAACTTAATGCCGAACTATTGTTTGACTTTACTTGTGATATTCTATTTACAAGAGCAGCTTATATTACCTCCAGTTAAAGTTTTACAAAGGTACGCACAACATAAAATGATTGATAATTGGAATGTAGGTTTTGATCCAATTGATTGTGAAATTGACAACAATAGCTCTCTTTATACGTTACTTGGAGGTTTTTTCAAATACTATAGTATATTCAACTATGAAAGGTTTGTAATATCACCTTATTTGGGGCATAAAGTAGATAAGGATTTGTTTAAAAATGTAGAAAATGTGCCCAGTGATTTTGAGTTATATAGTAATAATGTAAAGAAACGGATAAGCAAACCAATTAGATTAGATGTATTTATGTGTGTTCAAGATTCTTTTGAACATAATAGAAACTGTGCTGTGGCCGTCCATCCAAGATTAGCTCAAACGTTTATTACACATATTAAAAAAGCAGCAAATTTTTTCGATGGTGATAGAAATAGTTTTTTGAAAAAATTACTTACTAGAACTGAATTGGTCAATGTCAAACCTAGACTTAAGAAACCCAAGCTAGTTGTGCCTTCACGTGGTATTGGAAAGCATTATAAATATATTCAAAATAAGTTTAAAAATAATTTAAAAAGGATTGGAAATGAAACAAAAAACAGGTTTAGGAGAGACTGGCTGTGATATAAGTTACATTGGTTTTAAAAGTCGTTCTTTTTTGAAAAACTAAGATAATCTGTCTATAAAAGTGAACCATTCAACAAAGAAATTGGAAGTATTTTTTAGATTTTTATCAAAACTATTGTTTAATTTTATTGTTAAATGAATAATAATTAATGTAACATCAATGACTTAAATAAAAAACTTATGTCAATTTTTATAACAAGTTTGTTTATTGATACTCAAAATTGTTTTAACATTAATTTTTACAATAAATAATATTATTATTACTTAAACACCTTTAAATATTTAATTGTGAAAGCTATCTATATATCTGTAAACGTTGATTTTTATGGGCTAGTAACCTTTTGAAATTTAGTCCAATAATGTACACACAAAATACTTAGGTACTATTAATCCTTCTCAGTTGAATGTTTTTTTTCTTGCGCCCATTCACAAAGAAAAAAAATTTAAAAAGGATTAATATATTTTTTTAATTATAAAAGGATAATTAATTATTATTTTATTATATTTTGCACTTGCGTGGCGTTACGGGGGAAATATCGGCTTTTGCGCTCTGCCAGTTCGCCGACATCACTCACAGATAACGGCAATTGGAAACAAAAAAGTATACCTTATAATATGAACTCCCAAATTACCTTGCCGCTAATAGAATCTTAATAGAGCACAGAGTACGGCTTAGAGTTCTCGTTAAGGAGGGTAAGATACCAACTTTTTTAAGTCTTTGGGTCAGGAAAGTAACCTAGATACATTTTCGGGGAAAATCAAATTTAATTATTTACAATATCAGTCGGTTTTCAACAAATTCCCTGAGATGTCAATTCTTTATGTGGGACTGACAGCTTTTGTTGGGAGTTTGTAGACATTAATTAATCACTATCCATACGATAAAAATCCAGTGAATTTCAGTACCCTTTTCATACGAACACGCTGGTTTCAATGGATCCTGATACCTCCCTAGGATAAAACCCGAGCGATTTGATCGTGAAATGTCAACCTAGGTCTCACTGGATATGAATGTGGTGGACCGAAGAAACCAGGTAGGTCTGCAAGGATCGTGATATTTGACAAATAATATTATCTGCCGACCCTGTACAGGTCTTGGCGTGAAGATATGTATGTATGTAGATATCAATAATATTTAATAAAAACTAAGAATCCTAATCGAAAAAATAAGCTAAGAGTCAGAGGTGGTAGTAGTAGCAGTATGTAACTCAGTTGACCACTCAAAATGGAAAAGTGTACAACAAATAGCTGTTAAATGACGTGTTTTATATTTGCTATCTCCAGTAAACAACAGAAATACAGTAGAGATAGCAAACACAAATGACATCATTTGATGTACACTTTTGCAATTTGAGTTGGCAACTGATATACATAATCACCCCCCTCAACTGATTCAGCAGAAACGGATATATATTTTTAACTTTCTTTAAGTGAAATTGTAGGATGTTATTGCTGCGGGCGTAGGCTATGCAAAGTTACTTTGAAAGGACCCGCCAAATTTTACTATAAGGGGGTAAAAGCTTAAATGGTAATGTATTTTAAATGTTATTGCCAATTTGTAATATCTATTTTTATAAACATTCATTTAAAACAGTGCACAAAAATGCTCCACATGTCGCGCTACGACGTACCTACGAGTCATGACGTCAGTAGCCTGCGTAAGCGACAGTGGTCGGTGGGAACCAGTTTTGTGATTTTTTAACGTTATAACCATGCAATCTTGTACTTTGCATTGGATAAACGTTATAAATTGTCTTTTTAAATTTTAATTCCTTCATAGATCGAAAGTACCTATTATTGTTTACGAATCATCTCTCAAACGATAAAAATCCAGTGAATTTCATTACCCTTTTCATACGAACACGCCGGTTTCAATGAATCCTGATACCTCCCTAGGATAAAACCCGAACGATTTGATCGTGAAATGTCACCCTAGGTCACCCTGGATATGAATGTCATGGACCGATGAAACCAGGCAGGTCTGCAAGGATCGTGATATTTGGCAAACAATATTCTCTGCCTACCCCGTAGAGGACTTAGCGTGAAGATATGGTACTTTAAATGTCACACTGTATAGTATAAATGTCACACTGTATATTATCTTTGATATTCAAATAATTATTGCCTAGGTGATCGAAGAATGTGAAGGGAGAATACATTCGACCGATGGAGGAGCACCTTACGTTAAGGTGCTGATAGACTTGAGCATTAACTTGTAATGAGCCTTTGTGCCAATGTTACATCACAGAAAAATAACGAGAACGTTTTAGCAAGCATTCAATCGATCGTTCTGGCGAGCATTCTAGCGAACATTGCTTCGAGCTTTTGGCCGAACCGATCCTCGAGCTTTTTGCCGAGCCATGCTTCGATCATCGTTCCGCGCCCCACCGGTTTGAGACGTCCCTCCCTGCACCCCTGTTGCTCTGTTTCTTTTTTTCACGTAATGAGAATTACCACTGAACATAAATGCAGCACACGCGATCGTCAAGTCTGACATCATCGTGAAGAATATTTTTTAACGAGCATCGACTAGAGGGTTCACTAGAATGTTCATGAAAGTGTTCATAGCAATGTTTGGCTTTATGCTTGGCTTGGCTCGTTGTTCAGTTCGACAAATATAAAAACTGCGAATGCTCAATGTTCTGTTACAAGTGAATGCTCAAGTCTATCTGCATCTTTACATTTTGAATGTACCGTTAAAGGTAAGTACTATAAACTACAAAAGTACTTACAATATTTCTTTGGTACCTATCTTATACTTAATAAAAATTTGTAAAATGATCTTAAGTGTCTAAAAGTGAGATCCGATGATTCCGTCTCATGGCCAGACCTTAGTTATTTCTTGAAAACTCAAAGTCTTTTAGTATGGTTTATACCAGTTAATAAATGCTAAATAGTTTTGTGCGTTGCCCCAGCGGAAGAAGGTCAAAGTACATAATTTGATTTATACAGATAATTTGTGTATGACGTCTTGTAATTATGTATCTATAGTATAAAAATGAATCGCTAAATGTCAAGAGACTGTTCTTCCGAAGAGAAATACCAAGAAAGTTGCAGGGAAAAATGGGAAAAATAGTTCCCTTACTTAACGGGGGGAATGAAGTTAACCAGGACAGCTTGTGGTAAATAAAAAATACTGCATCCAGCCATTAGGGAGTTAGTCATTAAAAACTGTTTCCGCTGGGACAAATTGTTTTGCCTGTGGACGTAGGACAAAATAAATAGGTGCACAAATTTGTGTATGACGATTTGCGATTTGCTAGATATCATATAAAATGAATTTACAGAGTGCTGTAATTTAGAACATACGTTGTTTTGAATTTCTTTAAAATGTTTGTGAAAACCGACTATGAAAAAAAAAAACATATAGCGTTCA
Source organism: Calephelis nemesis (assembly GCA_002245505.1). Taxonomy (NCBI): domain Eukaryota; kingdom Metazoa; phylum Arthropoda; class Insecta; order Lepidoptera; family Riodinidae; genus Calephelis; species Calephelis nemesis. The sequence continues at coordinate 107,849 of NJDD01005649.1, forward strand.
GAAGATATGCATATAAACATACAATAAGGTTATTAGGTCTCAAAACTCAAAGCATGCACTTTTGGGTGTAGTCTATAACGTTTATACATATCTTGTAGTAGTCTACAACATCTTTCCAAATATCATTTAAGTACACAAGAACTGTGAGGTAATTCGCCAAGATTAGACCATTGCTTTTTAAGTAGTCTAATTTTAAAAGAAATGCATAATAAAACGTATTTCAATAATTTATGTATTAGTTCAACTAATCACATGTAAAATTTCATCTCATTACGCTCAACAATTAACGAAATAATAAATATACAATGGTAACTACCGCATTTTTTGATGACTACCTCCCCAATGGCTGGATGGACAAACTTTTATTTACTATACACAATTACGCGAAGTCATGCACGAATTATTATATGTATAACTCCAAATATAAAGTTCGATTTTGTTTCGCTGGACCAACGCACACTCGGCTCTGATAAATATCAGGTTATAAAATAATAGTAATTGTTTCCCAATTCTAATAGATTGAATAATAAAATTATAGTAATAAGTAATGAGTTATTAAGTATGATTTTCAAGACGGTAACTTTTTTAAAAGATGGCCAGACTTGTATATTGTTTCAACGAAGATGTATCTTCCTGTAGGAAAATCAGTTTTTTAGTATTTTGGCAGAAGTTAGCTACTTACATATTTTATATTGATAACTGACATTTGCCAAATTTACGAGGGTACAAACCTCACAGCAGCCCCTCCTCCTACCTTTGTTCGAATCATACACAGAGAAATTAGTCATTACAAAAGACGAGGTTGGTCTGGCTGTTTCTAGATCTCGAGTGATCAGTGATTATTCTACATATCTAATGAAACCTCGTCAAATTTTTGACGAGCCAAAAGGCGTCGATCACTTGTCCATTCAGCTCCACCGATATCTGCAACAATATAATATTATCAGATTAGTTTGTAAACGACATTTTCTCGATATAAGATTTCGGACAAAGGACACAAGTTGGTTGCGACTCTCAAAGACGTGTTTTCGAAAAATTAGGTCGGCCGAAGTGTAAGACTAAGAACTCACGGAGCGTATTTTACCAGCACCCGCGGCGTGTGCGGGCCCGCAGTTTCTGTGAAATATAGATTTATATGCACTAAGTAACAGCACATTTCACGACGTGTTTTACACCCGCAGCGGCCGCGGCTGTTTGCGGTTCCCGCGGCAGCGGTCGCTCGCACGTAGAAATGTACAAGTTTGCGAGCGATGATTTCAAATGCGACGGCTGTGTGACCTCACAAATTACCGGTCTAGTGACTTTTTTTTTATATAAAACCGCAGTAACACCGCCTCCATAGTAATGAGTGTAACTAATTTGCAACATATCATTGCTAAGCCGAAGAAACAATGTGGGAGAAAACACACAGCGTTGGTGAACATTAGCATTAACAGGCTTCTCAGATACACAGAAGAAGCTGCTTATGCATACCGAATCACAGGCCTTTGTTATGTTCAAACTAACAGCCAATTCTCTTCTCCCTTGTTTTAACTGCTTGGGCCCATCAGTGTGTCAAGTAAATTAAAATATTACGAGCTGAACGACGAAAACCGTTTTGTTCAATCATTTAAAAGCTGGCATTTAATCATGGATTCCATCACTTTGGAGAATCAGGAAGTTATGGCTACGGACCGGTAATAGAAAGGATTCAAGCGGTTACCTTTTCTAAGGATCGGGTGTGTTAAAGAGGTCCTTCATGAACTTGGTACAATACTTAATGAATAGAAGAGCCGGATGAGTCGCGATATAAGCGGTACCAACTCAGGAGCACATACTTTGAGAACGATCGGAGAAATGCCATCAGGCACATTTGACTTATTGACGTCGCAAAGACAAAAGTGCTTTGCGCACTGAATTCAGCAGAAACTATTTCTGTCAGAAACTTCACACCGCTGGATGGTCGGCTACGTGTTTCCATGGTCCAAAAAGAGAGCTCGGGTTCGACTTTCTTTTTCGTATCATGAGCCAGTGAGTCATCATTTCGATGTATAGATGACAATGATGGCTCTGCGAAATTTCCTGGGACAGCCTTGGCGAGAGACCAGAATGCTCTTGTGGATAACACAAGTATAACAAAAGGCTAATATCTCGCCAAATCTGCCATTGAACTCTGCTTTAGCAATGGTTCTTATGAAAAACCTAGAGGCAGAGATACAATTTCTTTTTAAGAGAGCTGGTCTTTTCATCAAAAGTTCTCACTGCAGCGGCCCAAGTCTGATAGCATTTCCGTTCACGGCTAAGTGCTGTAATAACGAAACACCTCAATGCTATATTATGATAATAACATACAAATTTTAGTTTAATTTTATTTTATATTTTGTCATAGGTGGGGTATTGTGAAAATTTTAAAGTGATTACTTACAAGAAACTTCCAATATTGATATAAAATTAATACAATCGTTTGTTTCGGGTCCCCTGCGTAGGATAGACATATACCTTCCTACTAATATAGCAAAGGTTATACGAGTCATTACCATCAAAACCACTGGTGGTAGAGTCCTGTACAGCAACTTGATCGGGTAGATTACCGCCTCACTTATTACCTATTCCTATCGCCATAATGAGTGTCATGTTCAGGATCCTGTCTTGACTTGAATTTTATAAAGGTATCTTCTGGTTCTCGCATTATAAAGAGGTCGTGGAATCAAATAACGTGAACACACACCTTGAAGCGGACACCCGTTAGGATCGTTAGGAACATTGTAATATTATCGTGTGCTGGTACTCGGTGACTGGTGAGGTTACTCTACCCGCGATGCCCATTACCCTTACCTGTTCCACGTTAATGTGCGTCTTGTTATATGCTTTGAACCGCGTGTAGCCGTAGTCTTGTGACCGAAACGCTGACCACGGAAACGGGTTATCTGAAAGTAATGAAAATATTTTTTTTAAAAATTCACTATTTGGTCTCCTGGAAAATGTTTTTTTTATTTGAAAGTACTCTTTTTTTTTAAAGTACTCTTTGATTTTGAAATGTTTTACTTGAGGTCCGGCAGACTGCGCTACTATCGAAGCATTATTGTCAAGCGATACGAAGTTTGCTGGATCAACTAGTATATTTAAACATATCATAGTATGGCTGTCAACTGTTTCTTTAAGTTACTAAGCGCAGTAAAACTGCAAAAACCGTCCTATTTTTTTAGGTACAATGTCGCAATTTGTTTATTCTTGTTTTCGAAATATAGCTTGAGATTCTGGGACGGTTCCAAATAAATCAACATACACAGTTTATCAATATACGTATTAAAGTAATAATTTAATAATGCATAAATTTTCTATCTATGTTGACGACCTCCTCTCATTTTATTAAGTATAAACCAAAAACCACTAGTCTGTTAATGATGAAATTAATATGGAACTGAAATGATACCACCTCGAAATCATAACATGTGTTTCTAAAAAGAATCATCCAAATCGGTTTTTTTATTGGCAAAGTAATCGCGTAACATAAAAATAAAAAAAAAACACAGTCAAATTAAGAACATCTTCCGTTATTAGAGTCGGTTAAAAAGGACAAAATTAAAAAAGTAGACAAAATTTTTCTTATTGCATAAAACTGCGTCGCCTGTAGATATTAATTGTAGTAATTCTGCATTGTCAACCTGAGACCTGAATTATTAAGCCTCTTTTGTTAGTTCAATGGCATCAGCAAACACCGTCTTTATAACGTCAGGAAAACAAAGGTGGTCGTATCAATTACCGCCCTAAAGTCCAAGACTGCCTGATTGACTATATTAACGGAATAATCCAGTGATATTAATTGTTAGGTTACTCTACTTGAGGGCGGTTGGTTTTTCACTTTACGATACCTTAAATCTTTTACTTACGCTTAAAGTGATCTCTGCCTTCGCTGCAGCCTGCAGAACCTGTCACTATATGGACTGGAGCCCTGGGAATAAAATTTTATTGGGTTATATTTTTGCTAGACCTTGGCTTCAACCAAAATAACCAAAACTGGAAGAAATATATAATAACCCTTAGATTCGACACCAAATGATTATGTTGAAATCTCAAATCTGAGACAATTATCCAAATATTGCTAGCATAACAACTATAACAGATATGAAAACAGTGTTGGTCCCTATTTTATACGGCAGCAAAAGATGAAAAATTAATGACCACCCCAAAAGAATATAGAGAAAAAATCTATCTATTTTAAAGTTGTGGTCCAGGGAGTCTTACAATATATTTCCGAAGAAGTCCACGTTCGCTTCCAAACCGACGGCACACTTTTTGATCTCGCCAGGTTCAAGTCGCGCACAAATGTTCATCATCACTGAGATAATTTTGTGGATATGATACGAGATGATGGATGTTTTGTGGTTAAATCATCGGAAAGCCTTCAACAGCTTTCACGACTATTTTCCACGAGTCTTGCCATAATTTCGGCCTTAAGATCAAAAGATAAGAAAACAAATGATGTCTCTAGAGTCTATATACTCTTGGACACGAAGCATTGTCTATAAAAATCAGCGAAGTTGAGTTAAAGCAGATCGACAAATTATGCCTAGTGAATACGGTAAGGTCAAAGTGCGACCTCGAAGCAGTAATTGACAACGTAATCTGTGATGCATCAGCAGTATTCGTTAAGCTTGATTCCAAGGTTTTGTGCTCACATAAGTTAAAGTTGTCAACAAAGATCTCTGTGTGTATGATATTCGTGCTGTCTAGTATATAAACGTTGGCCGTATATCGGTGTCACATTAGCACGTTAGACCGTTTCTATCTTAAACTGAACGAGCTGCGGAATCTTTTATTCGAAACTTGAGAAAGGCAAACGTAAAAAGCAAAAAGACGTAAAGCGACATTACAAAGGAAAAATTGAGCCTTTACCAGTTAGAGATAACCAGTATAAAAAACAAAGATACGCTTAACTTTAATTGTAATGAAATAAAAGCCCGACTAACTGACTAATACCTAACTATAAATTAGGTATGTTGGAGGTGTTCATATGCCCGCATTGCGGAAGATACTTTGTTTGCATGTTGTCACCGACATTAGCCACATGTGCATAAACGCTATCAGCATGGGAGTTGATGAATGGCCGAAATCATCCGGAAATTCATCATCTTCACCTTTTGCATGCTAATTATAGCAATTTTTGAACGATTTCTAAACTTCACGACTTTGTATCCTTATTTACCGCAAACAATGGAGTTGAAGTTATTAGGCGCCTAGGAATGCGTTCTGGTTTCAATTTTTTTTCTTTATCAAACATGTAGCACTTTTATTTATAAATATTGGCAAAACTCCTATACTAAACAATTCGATGCCAGGGTTTGTTTCTATGCTACAAAATCGGTGCACTTAGATCAGTCCTGTAATTTGTTTTGGCCAAAGCTCCTAGTGTGTATGGGAACGCAGCATCAACTTGAGAACTTATAGTCTGCTCGATAAATCTTGCTGAACTAAAGATGGAACAGCGACTATGAATGTGTATGTAACCAAAGACGGCTTGCTTTCTTCTGGACTTACGTTAGAAGATTCCTTTTAAGCAAGAGTCCCTTTAAACTTGTTTTCCCACAACAATAAGGGGAGCTATCTAGCATACATATTAATACATACGAGTATCTTTACGCCATGTCCCTGAGAGGGAGATTTTATCCAGTGTCAAATATCACGGTTTTTACAGACACAATTTGCACTTGTCATACAAATACGCCGTGTTCGGAGCATCTTGATGCCACAATAAGATAATACTCGTATAATGTGGTCGTGGGATATCACCATATGTCTCCCTGGGTATTTACACCCATCCTTGTTAAATTGTATATATTTGTTATGTCAATATTTCATCTGTCATTCTTTCCACATGTTCGCACACACGGGTATTTTAAATACCATTCTCTCTCTGATCTCGCTGTTGCCAATGCTATCGGCAAGCGTAACACTACAGATTTTCCGTAGCGTTTCCGTCTTGACATAATTTATCCTAATGTCCCGCTTTTCTGCCATATATAACAATATACTTAGCTGTCGCTTCCATAAAGCAGAGACAATTAATAGTTTCTTTATAAAGTAACGCTGGGTTAATGACTGAATTAAGTGACTCAAAACCTCATATCGAAGTATACCTTCAACCTTTACCTATTGGTCCATTCACACTTTTTACTGCACAAGCTCTTTTTCTATATCTGCAACGCACCTTCAATCTCTGCACTACTGAGATATTTTATATACCTAAATTGTTCGTTCACTATATCTAACAGAGACGGAAACATAAACGAAGATCGTTTAGTGTTTGAAGTAGGTATTCTATTTCTGACATTTTTTAGAGAAAAGTGAGAAGTCAGCAAACAAGCCCACGGCTCTCCTGATGGTAGGAGACAACCTTGCCCTACAGCCACCATAAACTTACGAGTATTGCGTTGGTCTACCAGCTATCTTACCCTAGTCAGGATCGGAATAAGACAATCTAATTGACTGGACAATGTACGGAAGCAACTTGCATAGTTTACTTATTATACCTAACATAATAACTAAGCTGCACCTGTTAAAGACCATTGGAAAAACTGCGGTTATCACCGACCCATTTAACTAATTTTCACTTTTTAAGTTCAAAGGGCTTAAAGGTATTTGTTTTATTTTTATTAACGCGTCATTTTTTAAATAACTTTAATCAATTATAAAAAATCACGCTTGTTTTTTTTTCGATTAGCTAAATGGGTTTTTGCTGAGTCAATAAAAAGTTTCACTACTACTATAATATAGTATGTAGTAATGTTGTCACAGCAAGAAATAGGTAAAATAAATAAAATGCTACATTAAATATTCAACTCCTCTTAGTTTTCTACCTATACACATAATAAATCTGTAGAAGGGTCAATTTTGTACATTAAAAATATTGAAAAAAAATAGCAGGGGGTGTTACTGGATCAATACCAAACCCAAATATGTGATTAAAAAAATGTTTGTGTCTGTCTGTATGTTCAGGCATCACGTGAAAGCTAACGGTTCGATTACGATGAAACTTGGTATAATTAATTATACCTTATTATCCTGGGCATAAAATGAAACTTTTTATCCTGAAAAAATACGTACAAAAAAATCTTAACTTTTCAGTTTTATCACGCGAAGACCGACAGCCGCGCGGACGGAGTCGCGGGCGGAAGCTAGTTTTAAATAAAAATTACATTAAGAAATAAATTATTTTCAGAACGAGTCTCTAAAAAACTATAACCAGTAGCGTTACTTTTGAATCTCGACATCATGCGAATTTACTTGTAAAAGGATATATTTTTTTATTTTATTTTTTTATTTTTTTTATTTTTATTTATTTGGAAAACAAACAGTGATAATATATTACTTAATGAATAACTTAAACATTATCTCAACACCATTAACATGTTTTCACATATAACATCTGATTTTATAAGACAGTTACAAAAATGTTTGTTAAAAATTAATGCTAACTTTAAAACTGGGAAAAGATATAAAAAAAATAATAAAGAACATCGAGAAAAAAATCAAAACTAGATTAAAAAATTAGATTGTAATTAGAATTACAAATTTGATGAACACATTTTTGAATTACCTGTCCCGGGGCCCGGCCCTTGTGTAGTTAACTACGACACTGGATTACTAGACAACATAGGCCACAGAAGTGACGAGAATTACAACACTGACGATTGGGGACTTCAGGCATTGGCAAAATAAAACAGTAATAAATGCGCAAAATCATATATTTAAAATAAAATAACAAACGAATACATTATCACAAATTTAATAACAAAATATTCAGAAGTGTCAAGTCATAAAAGTGGTTAGACTAATTTTGTAATAAGTATTTACTTTGGAGTTTAGACCTTTTCTACACAAATAAAAAAAATACCTCTTATACCATCTTAACTCTTTGTACTTTTAAAATTAAACAATTATTTAATTCTTACACAGTAAAACATGACAAAGCCACAACCTTGGGTACGCTTTTTTAATCCCCGACGCAAAATGAGGGGTGTTATAAGTATGACGTGTCTGTCTGTCTGTCTGTGGCATCACAACTCACGAACGGATGCAGTGATTTCAATTCAGTTTTTTTTATTAAAGGTAACTTATGTGCGAGTGTTCTTAGATATGTTTGATGTAAATCGGTTGAGCAGCTTAAAAGTTGTGGGGGTTGAAAGTGGGGAGATTAAAAGAATGTCTGCAAATATACCCGGATAGGGTTAAGTTCTTATGTCGGGGTTTTTTAATATTTTTAATTTAATTTAATATTATTACATAATGTATGTATTTTAATAATATCAATTACAATAATTAGAATATTTAATCAGTTAAACAGTACAAGTGTATTGTTACATTTATATTTATGAACGGAATTTCATCTACTGCCATATGATAGTACATTAAACAGAGCAATTAGTAAACTGTTCGTTTATGTGTCTGATTAGGCCAGTTCAAGGTTTGTGTCTGAATGAACCAATTTTGATCATTTCTTTTTTATTAAATTTGATAGTAGATGTTTTCCAGTTTCAAATTTAACCATTTGAGTTAATGACTTTTGACTTTTATTTTATAATGCATACGTAATTGGTGGCCAAGTTGATGTCACAATATTTAAATTGAATTAATTTTTTGTAGCTTTACTGCGCTTTTTATAAGAACTTTTTAGGAACAACTCCTACCTACTTATTGTACCTGATACCTATTTATCGTATAATATTTATATTTCTATACAACAACTAGGCATCCACAATTTCACTATAAAAAATATTATGAAACTTACTAGTCTTTATTTCCGAACCTCTATAGAAAATTGAGGATTCTATATAGGAAATTGATTCTATCTATCTCTTGTTTTGAAATTGTAAGTCTGAACCAGGTTGCAGTGGTGATTTTTTTGTTATTTTGTAAGCCATTTTTAGGGTCTTTCTGTTTATCTAACAATGTCATGGTGTGTTGCTCTATGTCTTGGATACTTTGGTTACATAACTACAATGTCTGCCGCAAAACATGCTGCGTTAATATTCGAGCATTATTATGTGTAAAATATACGTTATAATAGCACAAGACCTATCTCGTTTCTTTGAGTGTCCATGTGAGTTGTTCTCTCTTTACTCGAAGCCGCAACGAAGAAATGGTGTTTTTTGTCAATTCCAATGAAACCTTAACCGAAAAATTCACATTTCCCGCATTCACTGACATCCAGCTTTCGAAACGATAAAAATTTGAAACTAATCTGTAGGTCTGTGTAGGTTTTCATAACCATCTTCTCTATATGTTGACTGCGACAGACATAATGTACATTAATTATTAATAGTAGAAGGGCTCATGTTTCTCCTTGACCAACCAAATTGAATCGATGACTTTCCCTTTAAGGTCCACAGATACCTGAAAAAGTATTTATTTTGTATATAAAGTAAGATTTAGTTAAACTTAATTCTAAATGTAAGTAATTTTGCGAATACCATCCGATTTGTACTCGCTATGGTCAGTCCCTTGCTTACTTATTTAACTAAACATAGTAGAACCTAGTCGAAGTTTTAGGTTGACAACGCACCAGAAGTCCAAAAGCGACCGGAATACTAGGAGATGACTCCTAAAGGAAGGTGAATACGAAAATTTACTTCCAGAACTAACGTCAGAGTTGAAAATTAAGAAATTACCAAAGATTTAACTAGCATTTAAAATGGCGGGGAACTAATTTTAAATGCTAGTTAAATTTATTCGTTAAATAAATCTATATCTATACATTGTAAGCGTTTTATGACATATAATTAAGTGTTCACGTTTCTTTGGTATAAACAAAGTTTGTTGCCAACGATGAAGATAACACAATTGACACAGCTTGTTTTCTAATTTAGTATTTGTGTGAGATAATGGTTAGTTACGTGAGAAAAAATATTAAGTTACGGGTACGGTAACGAATATTTTGACTAGAATTTCATATATAGGACAATCTGCTAAGATTGATTTTGAACTTTTTAAATTGAGTTTCAAAATATTCAAATAATACTTCTTTTTCAAACGAAATTTTATAAATGCTAAAAGAAAAACGACGCCCACAGAGTTAAACTCTAATTTAATGTTTCCCCATAATAACATTTGTAGCGAATATTGTCAATTCAATTCATTTATTTATTTGTAGAAGTAGGTACAGTCATAGGTCTTAAAGATTACATTACAAAAGAACGACTACTCCTTGCCTAGTGGCGTACAAATATTATTTAGGAAGAAGTACGTAAATTTAAGAAGTAAAATTTAAAATTTGCAGCAATCAGTTTCACTATCTCATGTATGTACGCAGACTTCGTGTCGTGTAGGCTTCGTTCTGTTACAGCCCATCCCTAGTACCAAATCC
>NJDD01005649.1:121256-137872 GCA_002245505.1 Calephelis nemesis
TTACCTCGAACTTTGAATAAGTTAAATGGCATTCAACCTAATTATTGATTTATGTCACGCGAGCGAACCCGCAACTGAATGTAATTAATGAAAACATTACTTACCGGGAAACGGATCCACGCCTTCGTCGCATCCAGCGGATCCGGTTATAATATGGACCGGGGCACTGAAAATGTTCATCTCATATTACGTGAATCGACCACACGAAGCTTCCCGGATGCGACCACGCATAACCAGCTTAAAAATTGAGCTTGACAGTATCCCGTTTTAGATTCTCATTCAACGTTCCGGTTCCGGGACAATATATTTTTGGTTAGTTTGTGACGTATGAAAATACATGCGAATATGTAAACATAGTTGTCGTGCTTCAGGTAGCAGGGCTAGGACAAGCTAATATACTTCTGAAGTTATACTTCTTTTGGCGCGTTAGGAAAAGATAATGAGGGTAAATTTTTACGATGCGCGCGCACACCGTCACGAAAAACCGACATAGGTACCAACAAAGTAAAAGTAAGAAAATCTACGTATGTTTGCGTGAGAACTGACAACTGTATTCACAATATTTCTTTATTTCTATGGTTAGTGTAATTTTGTCTACAAATGTAAAATAAGGCAAAAGATAAAATTTTTAAAAAGATTTTTATCTTATTACGCCGAAGAAGTATAACTTCTAACGCGTGTACATAAATACACACACAATTTTTTTCAGACTTGATTTACTCCACGAATAGGGTGTCATGCAGCAATAGATACATTACACTCAATTCTTGGTCTATTTTCCTACTAGTCTATTTTCGTGCGAGGATTTGCAAATGCGCAAGGATGCAACCTGTCTGGTTACTCTGGAATCTCGATTTCATGATTATTGGAAATTGAAATCGGATATGTTATTTTAGGTATTCTTGGTCACAATACTAGCGAATTATTTTTAGGAACTAAAATTTAACTATTCGTCAGCGTTGTGGTCAAGAGAATTTAAAATGACAAATCGAGATTCGAGAGTAACCCTAATCCTTGCCCTTACGAATTTGCATATTCCTTTTAGTAAAATAATGAATCCAAAAAATTGTACATACGACACGCTGATAAACTATTAAACCAACTAATTAATATGAAGTATTTTTTTATACGAAACATGATCACTGGGGGCTGTGAAAAAACTGGTCCGGGTTTGGTAGCACTGCGTTACCCATTCCTGCCGCCTGAATGACAATGTCATGTTCCGGCAGGTCCGGCAGGGTAGGGTCGTTGGTAGACTTGCACAATAGGCATGACATCACGGCTACATAATAATGACGCAGCTATAGCATCAATGGTGTCTATAAGCCAAGGTTATCTCTTTCCGTCGGGAGAGCCGTAAGCTGTTTCGCTAATCTTTCACATAAAAAGACAATGAGCATTGTGGGAAATTCCATTCAAAATGATGAACAAAAAGGATTTTTTAAGCAATAACTTTTTTCTATAATATTGGAAGGCAAACAAGCAGACGGATTTCCTGATAGTAAGAAATTCCCGCCGCCTAGAGACACCAAAGGTGGTAATGGTGCGTTGCTACCTGAGGCCAGGATGTTAGGCCTGGAGCAAAAGTAAGTTTACCGGCTGCCTTACCCTCCGAACCGGAACACGTCATGACGTTATGGCGGCAGGAATAGGTAAGGCGGTGGTACCAATCCAATCAGATGTCACGGTGTTAGTGTCGGTAAGCCTTTGCTCGCCTCTTACGAGCTGCTTGGCACAGGAAGGCAGATGGTCTATTCTACAAAGGAGCCCGGACCAACACAGGGGGACGCTTACAAGAACGCTTTTTGGTGTCAACATACAACCGTCGCCTAAAAGTACAATAGATGATGTGGTGTAGGTATTTTATGGTAGGGATTTTAGTCCTTGTAAGTCTACCGGCTATATTGTCTCCAGCAAGAATTATGAACATGGTAAACATTCAAACTATCTCGGCAAGAATATGTAAAGTGATAGTACCAAACTGGCCAACTGTAGCACCGTAAAGTATGTATGTTATACAACTAATTGACCTTATTGCACCGTAAAGTATGTTTTACAACTAACTAGACTTTGCCTCACCATAAAGAATGTTTTACAACTAGCACTAACCAAAAAACAATTTGGACAGTTAGCTGTTGTAAAGCATATTTTGTATTTTAAACAATAACCTTAAATAACTGACATGCAAATGTATACTATGTAAATTGGCAAAGATTAAACAAATGTCAACTATTTAACAAGATACCAGCTTTTCTCAAAATATTAAAATTTACACCTCATCTACAACGCGGGCTTTTAACTACATAATATATGCTATTATTCTGTGATATGATATTCAAATTATGATGTTAAACAAACCATCGATAAATTAATATAAAACATTCTGGAAGAAATACATGGATTATGTGTAAGCTTACTTATTTCATTTCAAAATATGGATTCACATTTAAATAGATACTTAAATATAATAAACATGCAGACCCAGAGATACAGACAATCAATTCACCACATTAATGCTTGTCTCTATCAAGAATCGAACCCGGTTAATCAACACGTGTCTTGCACCAAATCCTTGAGCGTATTGGGGATGAAATTACCCCACTAAATAAATAAAGTTTTACTATAAAGTCAATCAGATATTTCGGAAAATCGTTTTAATAGCATAAAGATAGGGCGAAATGTAGACGCAACATAATCATTTATGTTTAGCCGACCCGGCAAACTTCGTTCACGTGGCACTAGATACCCTGTGCTTGGGAACTTAGCATGAAGATATGTATATACGTAAGACAACCTGAATTTTCTAATGTTTCTCTACATTCCGAAATTCAAGTTACTTGATCACTTTATAATGAGTTTTGCTGACTGTAATTTCTAAACTACAAAACTTATAATCTAATTAATAAAAAGAATAAATTACAACCCAATTTACATTTTGGCTTTTACCCCTCTCCCACCCAATCCCCTTCAGTAAGCGGGATAAAAAGTATCCTATAAACTACCTCTTAATATAAAGTACCTGCCAGTCAAATTTAGTAACAATCGGTAGACAGACATAAATGTTTCCATTGACCCTTTTTTATCGTCTGCACCTATTTTTTAAATATCTTTAATGTACATTTATATTATACATTTAATACAGTTTTATTATAACTATAGATAATTATTTTAAACTCATTTATTTTTTCAAATTTAGTTTAATATTTTTATCTAAATATATAAATAGCATTATCGAAAAAAAGTATCTTCACGCCAGTATCCTTGAAGAGATAGGTAAAGGAGCAGATAGAAAATTGATTAATCACAACCTCTGTGGTCTAGCGCTCCGAACGTTATCTAATACATAGTTGATAAAACATAAAATAGTAACAGTAGTAAAGAGAATACGACTTAAAAATGTTTCACAACAATGAAAAATAGGTACAATGGTACATTTTAATCTGTTTTTAATAGCCTTTTCAACCATGTATTGGTAATAAAACATTTTTACTTGTCCAAATGAAATTTAAGTGTTTTAGCTAAAAAAACTTTACATAAAATAGTACAGATTTCAATACTCTATTTCTTAATAAACAAGTGTCAAAAATTGTACTGCATTGGTATTGGTCTACGTGATCAACATATAGTTCATTCCAATAAATCAGAACGCGCTTTTACAATGAAGAACAAATTCGTAATGCCCGCCCCTCATTTACATCTCACACTGTATCGGAAATATGCAAGAGACATACTCAATACTCTTTTGTTAAAATAGTCTATAGTTACTTTTACTGACACAATTCCAGGAATCTAAAACAGTTGTAAAAAAATCTTAGTAGCCATTCTTGCGGGTGTGTCACGTGCATGGACACACCCACACCCACACCCTTCATAGCACACGCAGACATCCACACCGATCCCCCAAGCTAACATGCCCAACATAAACATTGGTTTATTTGTCATAGCCCTTAATCTAGACTAGGAGGAAAATACGCATTTATTATTACTAGGGGTCACCCGTTGGTCGAAATTCCACCATAATAAATTTTAACATCTTGTTGATAAGAAAAGTTGTCATTTTCGTTTCACAAGACCAACTCCTTGTTTCCAAACTTTTTAGTGCGCCATCTGTGTCCTTATATCTTTATAATCAATATATTTGTGTGTGTCAAATGCATGGTAGTGTGGGTAATTTTATTTATTAATTTAATATAATTTATAAGCATTATTATTGAAAAATATTAGCGTTCTGCACTTCTCCTACATATAAACTATAAGTGTGCCAAATTTCATACTCCTCCGCCAACGCAATTTCCGTAAAAAGGGGTCCAAAATTTTTGCTTCACGTATTAATATATAGATTTACGATCTGCCCAAATCTGTACCAAAGACTTACATACACACCTGGAACTATAAATCAGTGTCTGTCACCATCGTATTTCGTTTTGGGGGTAAGGGTATCTGGTAAACTTACTCAAGCCTACCTCTACCAATACAATCTTTATTTATTTATTTTTACCATCAGGATATTCGTTTGCCCCCATATGAAAATGTTGACTCACCCAGGATTGACGTACGGTTGTTCCAAAGAGCCGTTGTAGACCTTCAAGTCGTAGAGCGGGAAAGTTCTCTCGTAGCTGTGCTCGTGAGCCCAGATCACCATGTCCACTCCATACTGTTTCAAGAGAGGCTCAAGGGCTGGAAGAAAAAGTTATGTTATATGAAAACGAACAAAAACAACGTCGTTCCTTATAGCCGAAGATGTCATCTTAAGGCTGATTTTAAAACCAATCTCATTATGAATTTCAGCAACTCTTTTCGAACATTAACACGATAATAAGGAGCACTAAAAAGCATAGGTTTACTGTCACTAACAACGTGACATCTGAATAAATGATAGAGTTTTGCAGCGACCCGCTCGGATTGGTACCACCGCCTATTTTCTTCCTGTCGCCATGTCAGCGCTTGCCGTTGATGTGATACAGTTCGGAGGATAAGGGAGCCGGTAAACTTACTTTTGCTTGTGGCTTAACATCCCCGCCTTAGATTAACAACGCACCATTACCACCTTTGTTGTCTCTAGAATGTCTGTCTGTCTGTTTGAATTTCTTACCATCAAGAAATCTGTCTGCTTGTTTGCCCTCCAACATCATAAAAAAAAAACTAACATTATGGCGGTAAAAAAGGTAAGGCCGTGGTTCTATCACCAGAGTAATTCATAAGAAATATTACATAACATTCCAAATTCCAATGTCACGCGGTGTCTGTGATACCCTTTATAGAAACGCCTAGTATATTTTTTAAAATATAGCGTAATTATTCTTATTAAGTCAATGTATACAATTTATATATACCATTCTCATAAAGCAAACTACAAAGTAAGAAATAGTATAACTAAATTAGTATTGTTATTTTAACTAAATATGTCAATATAATTGCTGGTATGCCACTAACGAGCTATCGGCTAGATAAGGAAATATGTATTAGCATGCTGTAAACAACATGCGCGAAATAATTGAGATTGTAGGTTTTTGTGTTATCTTAATCATGACCATTAACTTGAAAAAAACTATGCATAATTTAAGCGCATTTAAAATAGGTCATATTCCGATGTGGTCCCATTTTAAATTTATCAAGATTCGCCTAGTGGTTTGTGACTTATACTCTTTTTTATGATACTGGAAGGCAAACAAGTCGACGGATTTCTTGAAGGTAAGAAATTCCCGCCGCCTAGAGACACCAAAGATGGTAATGGTGCGTTGCCAACCTGAGGCCGGGATGTTAGGCCTCGAGCAAAATAAGTTTACCGTGTACCTTACCCGCCGAACTGGAACACTTTAACGACAACCATTGACATAATGGCGACAGGAAAAGTTAAGGCGGTGGTACCAATCCGGGTGAGTCGCTGCTAAACTCTACCACCTAGTCAGATGTCACGGTGTTAGTGTCGGTAAGCCTATGCTCGCATTTTACGAGCTGCCTGGCAGGAAGGCAGATGGTCTATTCTGCAAAGGAGCCCGGAACAACATGGGGAATCCTCGTACAAACTTTTCATTTATGTTGACGAATTTATCGACGATAAAACCTACGTTTCCTATTATTGGTCGAGCATAGCGTATCATACTAAAAACAGTCGATAAGCTCCACCTTTTCAGTTAGTAAAGAATATCGAATTTTTTATTAGAATGATTACGTACCACGTTTTGCAATTCCCAAGGCTTATTAGTGCTAAAAAAAACTACTGTTTTTGTACTGTTATGTGTGCAAATTGACAAATAATGCAGATAATTTGAAATAAAAGTGTTAAACTTGTGATATACTATCAACAAATATCATACATCCTCATCACAAATTAACCTTAAAGAGGTTACTGTGATGTGATGTGATGTGTGATGATAGGATGTATCCTGAACTTGATCATATTTAATCACTTATTACAGAGTAATAAGTAAGAAAAGTAATATGATTGATTTAGGATGTTGCTACTATACCAATCAAATAAAATAATTAAAAAAAATATGTTAATAATACTTAATGATGTTTCTAAAATTAAAAAAATATTAATAAAGCATCCCCGAAAAATGTTTACATTACATTTAAAGCAAAATTAATAAAACACTGAAATATGCAGACTGGAAAAACATATTTTTAGGAATATGCTAACTGAAGACGATTACATAAAATTCAAGTGCGCCATACGAGAATCTCATGCTACGCCCCGTTTCGGTGTTAGATTTAGAATTATAATATTATAGACTTGCCAAAACTGTTTGTATGGATAATTTTGAATAGCTATATTTTAAATAAGACTAAACTATTTCAATAGAAAATGAAGTTACATATTTCTAAACAAATGCTTGCATGAATTTAATAATGTCAGTTCTCCATCCTGCATATCCCGATTGCAATCAAGATTCATTATACTGACCGAAGCCGAAGATCGGCAAACCCAGCCTCGTGTACTCAAAGCTACAGTCGATATCGTCAGAGTTGCTACAGTACATCGGTCGATGGCCAAACAACACGATCCAGGGCCGATGCTTCCTGTAAACCCATGCCAAAACCCTCAACTCTGTACTTACCACAATCTTTTAGCCGGAGATGGTCAGAATGGTGTAGCATCGTGTCGTGGAAACTTTAGTGTTAAGGAATAAATTGTTCTATAGTTACCGCTTAAGTTTTACCCAAGCCTACTTATGTCACTTTATTATATGCATTCGAGCGTAAACCTCAAGCGCATTTATGTCTATAATTCACAACCAAGAACTTTTTAGTCTTAAGCGATTGGGCAGAGCACGGTTGCTACAATCCTCTCTTTATTTGAACAGTCTTAGCCCGATAGCCGTAAATTACGATCCAAGAACGTTTCAGTCTGTCAATTAGTTGCATCCAATGTTGTAGGAATTGAGAATTATGGGTTTCATAAAATACATCCTCTCTTCTAAGTGACTCTACTATTCAACGAACTTGATCAAAGGGACGATGAGGTTGAAGATGAAGAAACACTAGCAAAGTACTCCATTAGAACACCCTGCTTTCATGCGGTTATAAGGCGTATGCCACATGCGCGTATGTTGACACCATGTCAATCGTAGAATAGTCGCACCCGTAAGGCCATGCGCATATGTTTAGACTCACCTCCACCAAGAACTTTAAGGCCGACGCGGTTTGGTAGAGAGAAATTCCCGCAATCGTCTCCGTCATCAGAACAGTACATGGGTCGGTGGCCGTATATTATGAGCCAGGGCCGTTTTTCTCTGTTAATCAATATGGTTCGAAATCAAAGGAGTTCAGGTGCAGTACATATGTACATTTAATTAAAACATTAAAGAAGAACATGTTTACTGTTCTTTTACTATTTAAATTCTCTGATTATATCTATAGGTAAATATTTTTTAAAACAATAAAGTTATTATAGAGAAGAGTGTCTCATGTCCTCTAAAACTTGACCACTTTCAAAAAGTGGATGAGAAGATTTTAGGTGTACACATTTCATCATGTGGCTCGAAGTTCAATGTACTCTAGCATTATTTTTAGTATTGTTAGCCACTTTTGTAATACCTTTGCTTTATTTACACTTGTGGAGGGAGATCTAAAAAAAACCACGAATTTTAGTATATTTTAGTTTTACACTAGCATCCGTTTTGATTTGTGAATAGGAAATAACTGATAATAAAATTTGAGCAACTAGATATAAAAATAGACTTATCGCGTCCATTGACCTTTCGATCGCGTAGTTAAATTGGTAAGAATAACATTTTTATTTTTATTTTGAGATTATTATAAGCGTATATAATAGCGGTTCAAAATTAATCATAATATCTGTCATTCACCAGTAATTTGACTAGACACTTTTACCTTTACTGCTTTTTCCTTATACAGTTTTCAATCGTAGTTCGATGTTTCCGTAGGTGTTTTTAAAACAATGTCCAATAAAATACCTTACCATCTTTTATAGCAAGCAATATAGGTATCAGCGACAAACGGTAACGACGGAGTTCTCACAGCTTTGGAGAGGAACGATGAGTAAAGAGATCATCCCTGACAGGGCACACACACACGTTTGGACTCACCACCGCCGTACTTCTTGTCTCCGACACGGTTGGGTAAATTAAGTGACCAGCAATCATCATACGTATTGGCACAGTACATGGGCCGATGGCCGTACAAGATAATCCAAGGGTGTTTTTTCCTGTTAGAGGTGAGGTTCTTAGTCTGCTTAGTTAGTGTACTAGCTTGATCGCATATAGAATATCATACACGATGTCTATGTCATGCGCCCGGCGCCTAACGCCGGGCAACGAGCCGCCAATATTCCTCCTTCCAATCCACCCAGTAACCAGAACGCAGCACCAAGTCGAGGTACGGTCTCCCGGGAGACAACCCTTGGTGCTGGAGTTGTAGGTAACAGCCCCATGCATTTAAATAATGATGTCTCGGGCTGAGCACTCTGCTCGGCCCACAAAGCTCGGTGAAGTTGCATAAAAACGCGAGATTAGCAACAATTTAGTCATTCAAAAAAAAAGAAAAAAGATGTCTATGACCATAGTGTTGTTAACAGTGTTGCCAGCCTTAGGGTCTCGAGTATCTTCATTACGCACCGCCTTTCCTATCTTAAAAAGCCCAAAGTAAATGACGATAATGACCAGAGCTGACCCTATTATATAGCAGGATTATACAGGCGGCAGTACCTGTATACGAATTATGTATTTTATCATAAGAAAAACCGTCTGCTTGTTTACAATTCTATATTATAAGCAAACCGCATCTCGCTCACTATTATTTCCGGGCGAATTTAAACTTTTCAATTATCTTTCAATAAATATACTTGCACAAGTTAAAATATTTTGAAGAATTATGTTTTATTCCTCCCGTATACGTGACGATTATCAGACCAAGTTGTTGCAATGTTCTTCTTAAAGACTACATAAAAAAATCACAAATAGTTAAACATCGTGAACAAATCCCAAACAGATAAATACAAGACTGGCATGCATTCCGGACTTTTTAATAGCATTAGACATCGAAGAAGCGCACGGCTCTCCTGATGGTACGAGAGGACGGTTGCCTACAATCACCAAAGATGTTAAAGGTGCGTCGCTGTCCTGTGGCCGGGACGTTAGGCCTATAGAACGGAATTTCTATAGAACGGAACACGACAAGAGTAATTATTGCGGCAGGCATACGTAGACAGTAGATACCCGGACGAATTGCTGCACAGCACTCTAGTCTCTATCACCATCTGTGACCATCATTGTAATTCGAAGAATTTCGTTGCAAAAGCAACAATAAAAAATCAGTATTTTAATACATTTACCTTATCCACATATAAATGAGGAATCTTATTTTATATAAGAGAGTTATCTCACAAGTCATATTAGGTCCGTATTGTATAAGCGTTTCGTGAAGATATATTTACCTATTTTCAGGTTTAGTAGCCTCCTTTAAGTCTTCTTGCAGCCACTCATACTGATTCAAGAGAAGTTTAGCATCGATGAAGTAGTAGACCTCGGTGGATATGGATATGAAGTGTATGGGGCCAATGTCGAAGCTATAGTACAGGCTCTCTGTGTTGCCCGGCATGGAGAAACGATTGCGATAGTTGCTGAAGTTGCTACAAACAAAAATTCTTATTACGAGTTTCTGATAAAGACAGAACAAGCGAAAAAAAAATTACAAAACTGAATTTGATAAATCATACAGGCTACATTAGTAATTAACAGTTGAAATACGTAAAAACATAGGTGCGAGTGGGAGGGTAAATAGACACGTATGCGTGTAAGTGAGATAATTATATGGATAGACCAAAGAATGTGATTGTGAAAACAATGACTGGTGGTAATCCTGCTCAGCGCAAACTAAACTTATTTTAGATGTATGCTATCTTTTTCTAATGAAACAAAAACAAAAGAGATGAAACATTTTAGATAAGTATATTAAATTAATCCAAACACATATACTTGTGACGTTTTTCGAGGAGTAAATGAGTCTAGAAATATCGCGTAAGTATAAACTAATCTGATAAAACTAAACGTGTTTTGTCTCTCTATTATTTCCGTTGAAAGGAGATAACGATAGCTAAAAATTAGTTAAGTATGTGTATAATTATCACTATAATCTTTAATTA
The DNA here is from genome assembly GCA_002245505.1 of Calephelis nemesis. NCBI lineage: Eukaryota > Metazoa > Arthropoda > Insecta > Lepidoptera > Riodinidae > Calephelis > Calephelis nemesis. The sequence goes on from NJDD01005649.1 coordinate 131,863, forward strand.
CACAAACATAGAATACAAAAACAAGTATCTAAGAGGCTGAAAACCTGTCTCCTGCGCTAGAGCTTCACTACACTGTGTTCTGGAGTGACCTAATCCTTACAATTATATGATATTTCTCATTACATAGTATAAAACAAAGTGGCTTTCCACTGTATTTCCCTATGTATACTTAGATCTTTAAAACTACGCAACAGATTTTCATGCGGTTATAGATAGATGGACTTTATAAAATAACATAGAAGTTTATCCAGCAGTGCAAAGCTGGGACGGGATGCTAGTAAATACATAAAATAGATTTCCGGGCATTATGTATACTTACTAAGCCGCTTCGTGGTTCCCAGGACAGGTCATGTAAGGTACCATAGCAGCTAGCGGTTGTATCTGCCGCATGAACTGGTCCCCGACTGTGGCGTTTTGGTGGTCCATGTCGTAGGCGAAGTCACCGACGTGCAGTATCATGTCGAAATGGCCACGTTCTGCTTCGTCTTGCAAGTATGGTAGACTCTAAAATTTAGGAACAAATTTAAGGTGACGGTGATGAGTGTTCTCTTAATGGAAACAAAATTTTATAAAAGATCACTTATCTATACTAATATTATAAAGAGGAAATTTTGATTTTTTGTTTGTTTGAAATGAATAATAATGCTCCGAAACTACTGGACCGATTTCAAATATTCTTTCACCCTTAGAATGCTACATTATCCCTGAGTGACATAGGCTTTGTTTTCTGAAAATAGGTGCAGTAAAAGCCAAGTTACGCAGGCGAAGCTGCGTGAAACTGACAGTAATACATATACTTCGAGATCTGTAACTATTTCTATTCAGCATAAAGGTTGACTGATAGAAAACATTGCTTCATATTTTTTGTGTGCGTAGGAAAGATAATCATACAAGCAAACAAGTCTCCTTTTAGTGACAAATACAAGTCATCTATAGACACTAAAGATGTTAAGTGTATTGCTAACCTAAGGCTGGATACTTCTCTTGCGTATGTAAGGAGGTTTACAATTTTCCTACTCTGAAAACTCAAAAACTTGCGTGCAATGAAACTAAGCACATAACTGGAGTTACAGATGAAGGAGAATAAAAGTTACAATGCAACGGGAGTTGCAAAACTTGAACACTTAGGAAATTAAATAACTTTACATGTGCATTAGTGTTGCCCATATCCCCGAAGATGGCTGCTCGTACTACCCAGTCTTCACCTGCTGGCGGCGTCTTAAAGGAGAATTCCTCAGACCAAGCGTACATAGACCCCACATGGTACACTAGCAAAAAATAAGTAAGTCTTTATGTAAATATGTTTGGACAATGGACATATTACGTTGGTTGAGTAGCTAGCATACACTCCTAACTACAAGGACCAACCGCGAGGCTCGGGTTCGTTTCCCGACGGGGAGACATTTGTGATTTGATGAACATTTAGATGACTGCATTTCCGGGTCTAGGTGTTTATTAAATTTATTCTGGTATGTATTCAACTATTACTATGTATTAGAATCATTGACCATAACACAAGCATATAATTTGCTTACTTTGGGGTTAGATTCAATTTGTGTAACTTGTTCAAGGATATTTATTTATTTATATTGTAGCTTACCATCAACAGAATTGTGTGCTCGTTCATTGTCTCTTCACTTAGAAAAAAAATATAACATTTATAAGAGCAACGTCATTGCAAACCATTTTTACTTTTTTTTATGATATTGGAAGACACAAAAGGAGACAGACAGATTTTCTGATGGTAAGAAATTTATGCCACTTAGATACACTAAAGGTGGTAAAGGTGTGTTGCCAACTTGAGGCCAGGATGTTAGGCCTCTAACAAAATTAAATTTACCAGCTACCTTACCCTCCAAACCGGAACATCTCAACGGTAAACACTGACGTTATGGCGGCAGGAATCGGCAAGGCGGTGATACCTATCCAGGCCAGTCGCTGTGAAACTCTACCACCTAGTGGGATATCACGGTGTTAGTGACAGTAAGCCTATGCTCGACTTTTACAAGCTGCCTGACAGGAAAGAAGATGGTCTATTCTGTGAAGGAGCCAGGACCAACACTGGCGAACTCTTACAACCAAAATTACAATTTATAAATCAAAATAAATAAGTATATAGATATAATGAGAGAAATGAGTATATCATAACAATTTACTATAACAATATTAGTAAAGTGTATAAGTAGCCATTTTTCATAGTAATCAAATTAGAGAGCGACAATGGAAAATATACAAGACTTACCATATTTAGTGTCAAATTGAAGATCCTTAAGAGTAACCCTATGTATGAACATGCTTCTTCTCAGAGAACCTCCATCTACAAATAAAGTTCTTGCCCCTGTTGCTTCCATGTTCATATCTCCTATCCCATACTGAACTCTTGATTCCCCCGTATCATTAAAAGTAGTCCATGTCACGACTATATCATTAACTTTTTCTACAACAAAAGATCATATTAAAGGAATTACTAGGCACGTGTTGGTTGCCTATACAAAATCTTTCTCAAGGTTTTAAATATTGAGTTATTTCTGCACAACTGGCAGTTGGACTTAGCCATGTTTAGTTGTTACACTCTCAATGTTGCACTCAAGGAAATTGCATTGTTAAAATTAATAAAACAAACATTTAAGTAGTCTGATATGAATAAGGAAAAAAATTATGTACCAGTAGAAAAATTTGAATATTATAATTAAATAAATGCAATGTAAAATCTTTACATATTATTAACTTGTTTCTATTAATTACAAAAGTATGAAGTATCAGGGAAAAACTAATTACATTATATATACACTATTCTTAATTTTAGTCCAATTATATTGAAATGGTTTCACTTAAAACCTAAGCTATATTTCAACAAAATCATACAATCTAAAACAAAGATATTGTCTCTTGAAGAAACATTGTAGTGGTTTAACACCGCTTAAGGGATTCTTCCCAGTCGGCCCCACCAGCATCGCCCCCACTGGGGGCAACTGTGAATTCGTAAAAAAATTAATGTCCCATTTGCCCCCGGTGTCTTATAAGTGGGGGCAACTGGGAGTATAATTTTTAAATTTTGAAACATCCCATTTTCCCCCACTTTAGAAGCCGTAAAGGATAAGTACATATTTTTTCCATGTATTGTTAGAAGTCAAGTGAATAGAAATCAAGTGTAGCAATTATCTTTTTAATATTAAGTAAAGTGGATATGAATGCTTCGTGAAAAAAATAATGGAATAGAAAAAACCCAATTTAAATTTATCGTGACAGTATAACAAGGTATTAGTATTATTATGTAAAATAAAACAATATAATAATGCTCAATACGTCAATAATGTATATACAATATATCTAATAATGTTATGTTTTGCGTATAATTTTATTGGTTGCTATTTACATCATGATAGTTATTTCAGTAATAACAGCTACATTATTTTGTACTTACTTGTTCTCAACTTTAATCAACTAAAGATAAACATTAAACTATATTTTGATAATTCTGTTATTTTAACTAAAATAAATTTAACGAAATTTATTTAATTTTTTTTTATACATAGCATTTAAAAATAAAACTTTTTAATCATTCACATTTATTATAACTACTTTTTTATGTAATTTTTAAGTTGTGACAAATCGTAAATTTCAAATAGTTACCTATCTCAATTGATGTAACGCATATGGCATTTATGAAAATGAGTTTATTTATTGAACAGTTTTTCATTGTTTTATTTTACACAATAATATCTAGTAATACGGTCACGGAAAGCTTGGATATGACTTTTTATACTTTAACATTATTTTTTTCAGGAAGCATTTGGAACCACTTCATTCTATATTAGAAACAAATGCTACATTATTCTCTTGACTTTTAGAATATACAAAAAAACGGCGTCTAAAGTGGGGGAGAATGGGACGTTTTAAAATTTAAAAATAATACTCCCAGTTGCCCCCTCAAATGAGAAACCAGGGGCAAATAGGTCATTATTTTTTACGATTTCCCAGTTGCCCCCAGTGGGACGATGCTGGTGGGAGCAACTGGGAATAAACCCACATAAGTAAATCCATGTGCAGGATTTAGTGTTAACATGATAACAGTTTAAATCTGTTATTTAGCCTTTAAATGTGAACTAGTTGCTTATCTCACAATTTGTTTATTTTCTTTTCATGTCACGACAATGATCCAGATAACCCCAGAGTCTATGACTTACATTGCTCTAAGTAGACACCAGTGGTTATTATTATATTTATTCCCGTTTGGCTTTAAGTCATAAATTTAGAAATATCTTTGTTTCAGGATCTTGTTTTTTTTTCAATTTGAGTTGATCTATTGAATTGGGATTTACCTATAATGAAGGTGTGCCAAATTGATAAAACAATAAAAAAAATGTTTAAAGAGAATAATTTAGAAAATAAATTAAAGTGATCAGAGATTTTCTTACTGTACCTTCTTATTTTTGATATTTCAAAGCAATTTGTTTTATTTTAAAAATAATACTTTACTTTTTTTAATAATTTACCTCTAATACTACATTTGTCAAGTTTTTTTATTCACGACCATTTTTAACACCTAAAAACAATGTATACATAAAAAGCTTATAATTTACATTGGAATTGGTTAAATTTACATTTTTGGCAGGTTCACAGAAAGCTGAATTATTATCTAGTTTAGATAATTAAATTATAAGTGAGAAATGAGGTAGTAGTTATAGATATGGATGGATCACATTAGTTTACGTGAGATAGAATAATGGCAATTGTTTCCTTAATTTTTGACATTATGAAGAACATTCATATTTACAAACTATGTCTCTTACGGGGTAGGCAGAGTAATGAGTGCAAGTCACAATCATTACATTAGCTTCCTTCACATAAAATATTGTTGTCATACAGACATAAGCAGAAATAAGCAGATGTGGTAATAGAATGCTACGCACAACTTCTTTTTTTCAAAGCGCCTATAGTTTATGTAGGTACCGCGACATTTGGTTCACGAGACACTCTGCCCAACGGGCATGGCTTGAAGATGTGCATGCATTTAGTAATTAAATTTTAGAAATTTAAAGGATTAAACATAATAATTTCCTTACCTCCAAAACTAATATGTATCTGTTCTGGTTGACAATAACCACAATCATAATTGCCTAAACTACGACCAGAGAAATAACTCAGTAAAAACAGAAAATAGAACAATATCATCGCAGTTATTGTAAACAAAGTACAAAAACGATGTCCGTCAACGTCTGAGGTTACGGCCGAATTTGTTTTGACTTTTGTAATTTGTTGTTATTACTTAATAGTGATCGGCAAAATATCGATACAAGAATAGTATCGATACCTTTGTTTCGAAACTAAAGTATTTGAGTACCTACTAAATTCATTTTCGTATCGACCTTTTTGAAGTACCTACTCGATATTTTTGAGTATAATTTTATTTTAATTCCATTAAAAAATTAAATGCGACTATGTAATAAAAAAAATGTGATTTCGAACTGTAAAATTTATTCGCATCACTAGTTCTAAATTCTTAGCTAAAACAACAATTTGTAAACAAAAACAGAACGGTCACTCATATTGCCACATAATCTCCATGTAGCGATATTACAATAAATAAAGCTATTTCAAAAGTAAAATTCAACCGGGTAGTGTGATATCCACCCTAGTATCTATATTTGTTATCTAGTTGTAGATGCCCTGGTTGGACACTTGACGAACATTTCGAGAAAACAAACGTGGAAGTACTCTCTACCTAGTATGTCAAGTCTTTAACGAATGAAAGTTGAAAAGTTTACCGGCTACCTTACCCTCCGAACCGGAACACGTCATGACGCTATGGCGGCAGGAATAGGTAAGGCGGTGGTACCAAACTCTACCACCTACTCATATGTGTACTCATGTACGCACGTAAGAAGTTATACTTCTTTGGCGTAACAATCCAAAAGACCAAATAATAACACAACGCATACATACATAAATATACATAAAAAGCATGCAACAATAATTAAAAATCATAAAATATAATTAAAAATAAAAA
>NJDD01005649.1:140654-171482 GCA_002245505.1 Calephelis nemesis
ATATCCATCTTACTTGTCCAAGCAAAAATAAAAAATATTTGTTACTTTTGAATGAATATTGCAAATAAGTTTTTATTTAAAGACGCCTACTTAAGAGTAACCAAATGTATATATTATAGATAGCCCGCGGCTATAGTGCGTGTCATAGTCGCAGGCAATGTTAAATTTGTAAATGATAGATTTAATTGGCGTGAGTGCTGTTTTTTATCGTCAAAGCTATAGCTACGTCCGTGCCAAATAACAAACAAATATGTCAAGCCAGTCACTTTTTCAACTGCTTGAGAGTTAGGTGAGGGTTCAGCGAACGTGCTAGACGTGGCTTTCCTAGTTAAGAAACAACCATAGACACCGTAGATGCTGCAGGTGAGTCGCTGTTCTGTGGCCGGGGTTTACCGGTTATCTTAACTCTCCAGGTCAGGAACATGACAGAATCATTATGGCGGCAGGAATAGATAAGGCAGTGAATCCCTACCCGGGAAAGTTGCTACACAGCACTCTACCACTAGTGGTCTTTAGGCTATGAAAATATATTTTGACTTGTTTTCACCACTTACAAACTACTTCTGGAAATGGCCTTGTCTATTCAGCAATACCAGACCAACACAGGAAAAAATCTACAATACGCAAGTGGATTAAAAAGGCATAAAAAGATCCATGGATCCACTTGGTGGATTTAAGAGGAGATAATGATCATGGATCCACACGTGGAGCCGAGTCATGAATTCAAATGAAATGACTCTTTTATTAGTATACTAGCTGTCCCGGCGAACTTCGTTCCACCCTGTCAGGTTGGAAAATAATAAAGTATTATTTTTCCTTTTCTCCCTGCAACTTTCCCGGTTTTTCTCTTCATAAGAACCTTCACCTGATAATAACTAAAACAATAAAAAAATAATTAGCCAAATCCATGCAGTCTTTCGGAAGTTATGCGCTTACCAACACATTTAGCGATTCATTTTTATATTATAGATTATAATGTTTAAGCTTTTTTGCAAAAAAGTGACAGAAAATATTTTTTTTAAAAATAATATTAAAATAATTCTATAACTACGAAGTCACACGTACGATAGTCGTAAAGAAATAAAAATAGATTCGTATAAAAATATTTAATTCAGTCATATTAAAATATACTTACGATGTATTAAAACTAAATGATATTAAAATATTGGAACTCTTAATGCTTATATCTAATTAAAAATAATATCACAAACATTTGCGATAACCTATATTTGTACTTAAGGTAATTTACAAGGACGAACACTGGCTTACCAAACAAAAGGTAACAATAAACCAAACAGTTGATTAAAGCACCAATCTTTTAGCATACATCAGATAAAAATGTGAGACTGACCTGAACTCTTGAATCTCGAAATCATGCGAATTGGAAATTTAAATCTGATATGTCATTTTCGGTGCTTTTGAACACAATACTAGCGGATAATTAACATTTAGTTACAAATAAATTCAACGAATCTAATAAAATAATAAATTGTTTGTTATTAACTGTATAATGTTAACATTTCGCCAGTAGGTATTGTGTTCAAGACAAAATGTAAAAATGTGTATCTAAAATGATATAATCGATTTCAATTTCATACATTGCATGAATTGACGTTCCAGAGTAACTTCTTGAACCTCAATTCATGCAATGTATGTAACTTGCAATGTCTGGGACTATTACTGAAATGTTATATTTTCTGACCAAGACAAAGACGCAACAGAGCAATCAAAAGCAAACCGAACAGCAGCACTAGTTCTCTTAGGGCGTCAAACGAAAGATAATATATCACAGCAATTACATCATTCTCATGTTATTGCACTGTGATATCATCACACCAGATTCCTTAAACACGGAAAGAATCTAGTGCCATTTGTCAGGATTCATTTGCGCGATTATACTCATAATATACTATTCGCGTTAGTGTGAACCAAGTAAATTTGTAGCGCTAACAAAAGAACTGTGAGGAAATACGATTATCGAGGTCCTTATTTATTTTGAGTTTCGTATTCAAAAAGAAATAACTCCAAATCTGAGTTAGTGGAAAATTTATTTTAGATTAAGCGAAACTCTGAACTTTAAAGTCATCAAAGTACGGAGAGAAAAATTTTAATACCTAATAATGAAACCTACATAATATATAGTAACCATTAATATTTTGTTTTTATATAGTCAACCCTACAATAAGTTTATAAATGCGCAAACTTGTAATTTCTTAGGATTAAACTAGACTTAATTAGCTCTACTCCAGTTTGTGACATTCTTAAGAAAATCCTAGATTTCAAACACAAGTTTGTTTTGGTTTCATCACACCATAAAACAATAACAATTTAGTCAACACGTTAAACAGAAACACCAAATGCAATATACAAATTAAACTACAATTTCTTAATTTTTTTTTTGAATTATACATCTATTTTTATCTACGATTCAATGATTTAATTAAGTTTAGGTAGTTATTTATAAAAGTTGTCCTAAACTCAATTCTCCGTCGCTCTTGCGAATTCCTTTGTTGTTTCGGGATTTTTTATTATTAATTTGTCCTAAACTAATTTCACCTTCACTTCTTAAATTATTTCTTCTAGTCGACATTTCAAAACTGCTCTTGGAAATTGAAGACGACGAACTTAAGTCAGAATGTAAGGGCATTTTAGACTTGCGCTGATGTTTTTTCAATTCTCTATGTATTTCACCGATACTACTAATATCTGAAGAATAATCAGCTTCAACCGAACTCGAGCTACTAACTATCGGTATTATTCGTTTTGAACGAGAGATGTTTTCATTTTTTTGTTCTTTAATTGGCGAGTGCTCTTTGTCATTATATGCATGAGCGTGGACATTAGACAGCACTTCACGTGAACTTTGTGGTAGGCGCAGGTTAAAACGAGGGGATGATAGATTTATAGATATGGCCAACTCGTTGTCATCTTCTTCAATATTGCGAACATTTTCTTTCGTTGTTACTATTATTGGACTTAATTGCTGACTGACAACTGAAGATACAAAAGGTGATGTGGTTCTGGTTTTAGTCCTTGTCGGTGAAGTCATTACTGTTTTGACATGAGCCGGAGAAGTTTGGGTATTTTTTTGAGACGAAATAATATTTTTTTCAGTATTTTCCTTAACACACGAATTTGATGTGGACGGTTTGTTCAATGTTTTTTCTATGACGTCACTATACTCGTCTATAATCAGTTTTTTAATAAAATCTTTTTCCAATTTAAACATTTTTTCGACATCGCCGCTGGGATCTATTGAAGGCCACAAATCATTATGAATTGGTTGAATCGTTGTTTTGTCATTTCTAGGAGATGTCTGAGTTTCTTTTAATGATATTTTCGAGGTATGATTGCTTTGAGTAGAATTATCTTGAGTATCCACTGAGTGTACAAATTCGAAAATATCTACAGACCGTTTGAAAGACAAATTGCTTAATTTTGTATAAGTTCGGTTATTGTGTCTATCAGTGACAACAATTTGAGATTTATGATTTGTTTCGTTTTCACTTACGTCGTTTTGTAACAAAGGGTGATTAGATTTTTCGTCAGAATTTTCTGAAGTATCTGTTTTTTCATCATCAAAATCATCAGCATAACTATCATTTCCTCCACTTAACACCTCAGAAGTCACTAATTTCGTTTTACAACCTTCAGGTATAATGTCAGTGATATTATTTTGAACATCCAATACTTCTTGCAATAAATTTTCGTCTGATGTTGTAAGTATTTTTGGCTTGTGATTATTATTTTTTCTAGGACTGTTGCTGTGAAATGAATTTTCTCGGCTGCTTAATATTTTGTCAAGTATTGGACTTAGCACTAAATTGTTCTTATTCGAAATATTTGAAATCTCATCTTCGATATCGCTCACTCTAACACCACCTAAAGTCAGTTTAGAATACGGTATGTATTCAGCATTATTTAAACCTATGTTTTGATTTTGTTCACTATGACGAGTGTTTAAATTATCTTTTTTTCTATTGACACTTTTACTTTTCTCTGTTTTAGGTTTTTGTGAAATTAGAGGTCTATAAACTGAGTTAAGTCTTCTTTGCCACTCTTCTAAATGTTTTTGGGAACGTTTAATTTCTCGTGTCGTTTTAATGTTCGTCTTATTCTTTTGTATTTGATTTGACATTGAAGGCGTGTCGTAAATTTTCTTTCTTCGTCTTAGCGAACCTGTCTTAAAATAAGAATAAGCTATATCTTGACTTGTGGATTCACTGGTTTCGCCCGCTGACATTTTTAATGTCTTACGAGTGGAAGGTCGTGATTGAGATGGGGTTGTGTTTTTGACTATTTGTCTGTCAATATGGCTTTTCATTGTGTGCTCATTAGAATCGTGATGTACTGATATTACTGCCACATTATTTTTATTAGATAGATTCTGTACGTTCATTGCCATTTGAGGTATAATATCAAGTTCTAACACTTTCTGGGTTTTTAATTCACTTCTTATATTTATACTTGGCATATCTTGTAAGTGTAAACATTTGTTTATTTGAGGTTTGATTTTTGGTTCCACGTATTTATAAGAAAATTCATTGTAAGATACAGGAGGGTTCTTTTTTTTAGAATCAGGTAAGGACTTTTTGTCTTTGATGTAATCTTTTTCCGTATTTATATCGATCGTTTTTACACTTGACGCTGTCAAATTTCGTATTTTACTATGCAAAGGACGACTTTTTGGTACGTCGCGGTTAACTTGGATACCAGTACTAATAACATCTTTTGATTTCTGTTTAGTCGCCATTTTTTCCATTAGCCCCTTAATAATATTCGTCTTGAAGTTATTATTTACAGTACTTTTTTCGATAATTTTGTGCCCATGGAATTTAGCATTTACAATTTCTTCTATGTGAACCTTCTCATTGAATTCCTCATCTAAGGGCGTAGGAGTTGACTTTACTTGTAATCCTTGTTCATGGTGTTTCGTGATGTCGTGAGAGAGCACTTTTAAATCGTCCGCAGTAGACTGCAACATTTCATGGAGTTTCCGTAACATTATTTCATCTTCAGGTCGTAAAGCAGGTTCAGAATTCCAAATATCATCGCTTATGATGTTAACAAGTTCATTTTGATTATTGCTCTGGACCTGAAATAAAAAAGATTCACATTTTTATACAAAGGTAGTTGAAATAGCTTTTATATTTTTATTAAGGTATATACACGGCGGATGATACTTTTAAATTTCAGACTACAAATGCTATATCCAAATAATGAAATGTTAACATCCATATTTCCATTCTAATCCATACTAATATTATAAATGCGAAATAATAACGTCTGTCTCGTTTGTTACGCTTTCATGACTGAATCGCTTTACCGAGGATGATGATAAGGAAGAGAATGTCTCAACTTAAATGGGAAAAATGAGATGCTTTGATTTTTTTACATTTTTTTTGTAAATTTCATGTGACTCTTATCCAGTTCCTGAGGTAAAAAATATTGGAAATCCTTTTAATACAAGGGTAACAAGGGTTTTTAACGTATTACTCTACAAAAGCGAACTTAAGTCACCTAATGTCAGTAAGCATTTTATCAGTTTACCCGAGGTGCTGATGTCAAAAACACACGGGGTTTTTACTTATTTGTACATTACAAGTTTACTTATTTATACCTGTATAAAATTTATGTTTTGATCGTTTCAAAATTATAATTAAGAATCGTTACAAAAATTATTAAATGTTAAATTGTATAAAACGAAATAAAAACAAGACGTTTGAAGAACTGCAATATCGTGTATGTAGATGTATTCTTATATATACATTTTAGTATATAAATACTTGTAACTATTTTTAAATCAAATTCAATGCTCCCGAATAGGTTATATTTTTAATTAACTCTTGAATGAAAATGTATTCTACGGTAGACAGCTTAATCAGACCTATTTGTGCATATTTTTGTGTGTCATAAACGCATTCTTTTATAATCTTAAAATTGAAAACTTTATTGTAATAAGAAGGCCGTTTTTAATTATTTGTTAAGTACGTTTACTATGAAAATTGCTACGCTTGATGTGGGTTTTTATTGAAACTTTCTAATCAATATTTAGAAGATTTAAAAAATAAATAATATTATAAATAAAAACGTAATAAAACCTAAAGAAATAATAATATGATGTTACCGAAAGGAAAATTGTTTATAGTGTCTATCCGACAATACCTCATTTTATGGAAAAGAAGAGAAAAAAACCAAACACGTAGTGCTCGAAGTAACCTAAGTTTTTTTTTTTGGGATTTTGTTTTGTTGTTTAGTCCGTAACAAATTACAGCATCTATTACGAAAAGCGCAGACAAGACATAACCTCCCCTTTTTGGAGTCGGTTAAAAACTAAAAGGGCTACCAAAGGTCAGAACCAAAGCTTTTCGTCCATACATATGTGAACATCGTTCCACCATTGTCACTAATCATAAACCACTGCAATAGCTACTTAATTACAAAGATCAATACCTCATTTTATGGAAAAGAAGAGAAAAAAACCAAACACGTAGTGCTCGAAGTAACCTAAGTTTTTTTTTTGGGATTTTGTTTTGTTGTTTAGTCCGTAACAAATTACAGCATCTATTACGAAAAGCGCAGACAAGACATAACCTCCCCTTTTTGGAGTCGGTTAAAAACTAAAAGGGCTACCAAAGGTCAGAACCAAAGCTTTTCGTCCATACATATGTGAACATCGTTCCACCATTGTCACTAATCATAAACCACTGCAATAGCTACTTAATTACAAAGATCCCAGCTCTAGGTGGTGGTGGTGAGGTGGCGTCTGAAGCTAGGCAAGCACGAGGAAAGGATCAGAATATACGCAAATGGTTCAGCGCCATTGATCTAGCTCAATTTCTTCGCCTTTTGTTACTCCCTTATCAACCGGTCAGGACTAGTAATGTTTCTTGTCGAGTTAATTTAGGAGAACTATTATAAAAAAATATTTACCAAATATCGATCGACTGGATAGCGGAACGTCACAGGGTTCATCTGTTGGTGAGACACAACGGCTCCGGCATCCTCTCCCCTCCCATGTTCCGATCTGGAAATAAATAACGACATTTTAACCAGCCACCTTGATACTAGATGATGCGGTACCTAATTTCTTCAAATCAGTTTTGATCACCTCACCTACTCCTGCTATAGCGTCAGAGCTGGCGTTTACGTTTTAACATCGCATCAGAGAAAGCATCTTCTTTACTCTTTTGTTTTAATTGCTGTCTAAATATTTGTTGTTCAAGTAATGCTACTTGTACTAAGAATTAAGGGCACTACTGAAGAAAATCAAAAATACTTTTTATACCTATCAGGCATACTGTGTATACGTTTTCATTAAACCAGTACTGATATGAATTTGAAAAATATGGCTGTCTGTTACACTTTCACAGTTGAACCTTTCAAGACTTCGGTTCAAATATAAGCTAGATTTTATGTCAAAAGTCAACCCTATGAAAGTTAGTATAAAAATCGTGACTGTTCTACGCTGACAAGTAATGACAAATAGATTTCAATGAAAGTATTGTTCTCTCGTTTCCATCTCCAACCTCAAACCTCTCAAAGGCAAGGAAATCTTTCAGACCTCATTTAGTCAAGTAAGCCCGCCTAACTAGCTTGGATAAAACCAGTCTATCCTATTACCTTACTCCTTCTACCACTCCGCATGCCAATCATAGGTCCCATGGTGGCAGGATGGTGATACATACAAATTACGGGAACATTGTCTGTATCACCAGGACATGGTTTTAAAACTCTAACCAGAAAGGGCCCTACGGGCTTCTGACCTGCTTAGATAATAGTCAAACTTGTGGCTCCGACCCCTATTTTACCTCATGTAAATAGTAGGAATATGTTATTGTCTCTACAATTTTGTTTGCAATTCTGCAATCCTCCTGAAATTTAATTATACCCAAAGTTATAGAAACCTTGAACAGATTTTTTGAAAATTTAGGAATACACAGAAAAAGGAATATTAAAAGTAAAGTCAAAATTAATACTTTCAAAATATATTTTTTTAATTTAATTATTCATAAACAATGTGAATGGAGGGCTGGGTAAACTATTCCAAAGAGAGGTTTGAGGCAAGGTTGCAAGATTTGATTTGCATATTTCTGTGCATATCCCAACGTTGTTGTATGGAAGGGAGAGTTGGTTTTGGGTATTTTAGAAAAAGCATGCCAGCAGGATAAATGCGGTCTAAATTTTAACGCCACGGCGCATCTGTTGTGTAACGGTCGCTGACCATATTTACTGTAAGATCCGAAAGAGGATGGAATTGAAAGAAAGTGTAGGTGTTAAAATGAGAAAGAGCATGCTACGTTGGTTCGGCCATGGGATACAAGCTGGCAACATCGTGGAAAACAAAAATGTCTGCCGCAGTTTAAATCACAACTGTACGTTTTTTTTTCACATATTGTTTTTATATTGTGTTATTAAGTGTTTTAGTTGGTAACTAGATAGACGAGATACGAGTAGAACTCTTTACTATATTGTGTTTTAAATTTAGTGTTGTTTTACTGTGTTATCACTTAGTTTAGATCTGTGTTAGGAGTGTTATATCCAGTAGTAATAAAGCTTAATTGGTGAAACTATAATATGGTTACCTCGTCTGTAAATTATAGCGAAAAATCGAATCGTTAGACTCGCATGTTTAAAAACCCTATGCACCTATAAAAATATTACATTTTTGATTGCAAATTGAAATGTGAATAAATAGACCTGATTGTTTCAGTTTTTTATTTTATTTTATTTACTTTTAATTTTTACAATGACTCAAGATCATTCACTTGATTAGATAAATGTTCACAATGATACTGTCCAATTTTAAGCTAAAGTTAAATATTTTTAACAGCTAGACTACAAATATTTAACTTCTACCATAAAAAATGGTAACACCAAACACCTGACACCCGTCTAGCAATATATACTTTTATAATATATAGCTGAATTTCGTCATTGAACACTAGGTGGCGCTGAACGCAACGGACAAGTTTTGAGTAGATGATAACCTTCTATTACATATTATTCTATGATTACCGCAACCCAGGGTTGCAAACCGTCCAATTTAAATTGTATTTGTACGATGTTTTCTTATTTGGGACGTATATTGGAAAATACATGTTTTTTTGAAAATCTGAATAAAATAGGGAAAGCCACTAAACAAAGTCAATCTATTATTAAAAAAATATGGCAAAATTAAACGCTCGTTGCCCGCGTTGCTATTTAGTCTAATAATAAGAGCCGGTAATTTAATAATTATTAATTACGTTTAGAAAGTATAAATACGTGTCGCAATATGTTTCTGTAGACTTTTAACGTTTGGAGTAGCCGATTAATTACTTAACATAAGTTAAAATAGACGCATTTTGGAATTAAAAAAATATGTTTGTATTTTGACTAATAAATATGTAATTACTGAAAAGTTTTCTTCTTTTAATGGTATATATTTTTACCTATTTGTTTCTTTTTTCATAACATAAACATAGACACTTCAGTGACGCGTCACTATGCTTGCCGTAAGGCCCTTTCGTGTGACAGAGAGCACAACAGAATGAGTTCAGTTTCCACATTTTATTACTGCACAGGCACCGAGTTTTTAATTTTACTATAGTACTACAGTAATAGAATTGAATGAGTTTCTTGCATCTTTCTGCTATTTTTTTGAACTCGTCAAACTCATCGAACATAAGTATTTCCTAAGTCACTGGCGCGAGATTGCTGTGCAATAACTTGCCCAGGTAGATATATCCACCCGTTACGTTTTTCTCTTACCATCAGAAAAACCATGTGCTTATTCACTGGCCCTTCAAATAAAAAAAAATGTGTGTGTGTGTGTGTCAGCTACGACGCACGATAGGAGTTTACTCCTTACGAAATGTATCTTGCAGCAAACATGTTCTCCTACAGCAGATTTAGTTATGTTTATTCTTCTTAAATTAGTATCATCGCAGACATTAGAAGTGTGATCCAAATAGTCAGTATTTTGATAGATAGCGGCTCCTCCTGTACGGAGACTATGAAGTATTGCGCAGGAGGAGATACCGAGAATGAGGTACGCTGTGTAATGTATTCCATCTCATTCTTTTACACGTTCAATCCTACAGATGTATACGTTTGTCTCTTTCTACGTAATGCCTCAACTTTTCGTGTTAGACTTTATTTTACTCCTCATAAAATTTCCGTACCGTGCCTTATAACTCAAATCGTTTCTTAAGGAGTAAACTTCAAAATGATTTTGACGCTAGCTTGATTTGTAAATTTTTCCTAGAATTCATTGTGAAATAAGATTATTCCTAATGTATTGTGCGATTCCGTAAAAGTGAAGTTGGTAACACTGCACCGAGACCCGCGATCCCCGAATCGAACAGTTATTGGATATCATTTGTGAAAATATCTTCCCTTAAGTGTTTCATTTCATTATTGTGCATCAATGGATTTATAACCTAAATGTGTTTGTGTTTACAACAATCAAAAAATTAAAAAGTTTACTGATTACTGAACGAGGCAGCTCGTGAATGTTCAAACCCACCACGTTTTAAAGTAACTTGAAGGTAGGTAGGTATGATATTTAATTAATTAATAACAGAGTTTAGATACTTGCAGCTTGTGTTGCGTGTTTGTTACCTACCGTTTAACTATAACTTATGTAAATAACTTATTTCGGAGTTATTCAGTCTCGTATTCTAATTGCAACAAGATTTTTTTGTAGGTACCCTACCAACTTTACATACCGTACTCTTCAAGGCCTTAGCTGTTTGCAATGACATTTGACAAGCAGGTCGTCCCAGATCCCCTAAATCAAATTATACTCACCTATTAATGGTTTTGGTTTAGTAAAAATAGATAATGGACAATATATGTTGAGATAGTTAATGTCATATAGCACATTCTATGGTCTGGGGTTTACGGAAATTATTAAATATTTTTGATGAAATTAAATCGTTTTGTTTGTAGCTTAAAGGAAAGAATCTTTCAACCCACCAACGTCTTAATCAAATTTACCTACCGCTATAAAAAAAGATATAGCTACTCTTTTATATTAAAATGTGGAATAGAAGTAGGTACCTATGTAGGTATTTCAGATACTTAAGTACATAATAAACTAAATTTGGTATCCACATTACATACACCGATTACAAACACCTAGTCGTAATCCCACTATCATGTTTAGTATCTTCTTTGTTTTTCATTGTATTTGCATAAATTACCTACGCAAAAATAATACATGACATGTATTTGCATTTTTTGAAAATGAAAAACTGCTTACTACTTATCCCTATCTCGTTCTAACTTTCTTTAATAGGGTTTATGATCTGAAGCATGTTTCTTTATAATTTTTCATGCTCCTAAGTCAAAAGTTCGATAGACGTGTGCATTTCACCACTAAGATTTTTTTAGACAGACCATCAAATCTACAAAGGTTTTGTTTCTTGCTCTCTGGCTATGGAACTCTAAAAATCACGAAAGTAGTTTTTAAAATTTCTCCCCTAAATTTAAATCGCAAGCCAAGTCAGGGGTATCTGGTATTTTTTTTTTGCTAGAAGAGAGGATTTCTGCGCGCTCAAAATGCCTCCATAGTGTTACTTACAAGTAACTAAGAAATAAGAAAATGCGCTTTATGGCCATAGTCACAACCAATTATTTTTAGTGATATTAGTGTCATATGGTTTCTCGAACTTCGCATTATTTGTATAAAAAAAATTAAAAATCTCATTTTGATTTTCTTTCGGTTCAGTTTCCACAAAACTAGTTTAGGATAATGGTTCATAAATAAAAGTTAAGCGTTACAAAATCACATCAATTGTATTTCACCAACATTTACATTAACGTCTTAAATCGAAGCATTTCACTGGTTGCTTACTGTAAGAAAGATACAAGTCTCTTATAATTTTCGCGTCAATCCAACTTCGACGTCTACAAACAAGCCTATGAGTACAGGCGGACTAAAATACGCTAAGATATTAAATGTATAAGCGCAAATTCAATTGAAGAAAACAAGACATATTAACACCAACACCGGGGCAAAATGTGTCCCTTGTGGTACACCAATTCTTAAGATGATTTAACGTAGCCTTCATAAGACTATGTAAAATATTAACAACAAAAAATAGCATAATTAACACTATACATTTAATATCTTAACCAAATAAATCATAATGCACATTTTGTGCTTACATTTTCAATTGCCTTTATTAGGCGAGACAGTTGACAAACCCGACTTCCGGGTGGATTCCAATAATAATTCTAACAATCAATTTCGAAATCTATCAGGAGGTTATTCTCAAAGAAAACATTTATGCACTTGGCAAAATATATATAAATATAAAAGTAGGGTACATGGTAAATTGTGTATTGTTATTGAAAGAAAAAAATAATATATCTATTGCTAATATTATCATAAAAGGGTTTCTATTAAGCACCCGAAAAAATGCATACGAAATTAATACAATTATGACGGAAGTAACATAATTGTGATGATAAAATAACAATAATTAAGTATTATTAAAATGGTATTTGTATAAATAATGTCCACAGTACTTAATAATACTGACTGGATAGCTACATTGGCTACACCAAATAATCTAGAATATTTACATTAAAATTATATACAAAATAAAATGTATTTACAACATTTTTTTAAATAAATAATGAACATATCGATTTTGAACATTTTCAAAACATGTTACATAGAAAAAAGTCATCACTAAAGGCAAATAAGGAAGCTGTTTTGTAGCTCTTCACAAAAAAATATTTTACATCGAAGCCAAAACCCAGCAAAGTTATAATTAATTTGTTTTTTTCATGAAAGCCGTACAAAAGCAATGTTCATCATCCACTGTGAAATTCTCGGCCGTCTGATAGGCTTCGAAATTGACACACACTACAAACTGTATAATTTTATGACATTTATAATGATAATAATATAATGATAATTACTTCACTTTATACAAATATAGCAGCGAGTTTTAAGAGTTCCTATAACGGCCGCGTACTCGCGGATCTGACAAATTTGACATTTCACGAAATGACTAGGTACGCTCCCAACGCATGACAAGCGATCCCGCTCTTACTGCAGCGCCTGCCGCTCACCACTATCTCAACACATTAACTTATCCCATAAAATTAAACATTACTCCCACGGAGCCCAACATATAAAACTCCAATTTTGAACAATTTCCAATAAAAATACAACTTCAATATGAAGACGAACAAAAATCAAGATAAGTCAATACCAGGCCGAATCTTTTCGTCGAATGAAATACAGTAACGGAACTCGAGCCACTCGGAATAAATCGCTTTGCAGTATAAAATAACATTTTCCATGCGCTGTATGCAATAAATACAAATATACAATGAACTAATCTGTACAGGCGCATTGCGCTCAATATCCAAAACTACGATTAAACTGTCTGTACTGCTGTACTGGACTACTTAAAATATGTCATGTTCATATATCGCATAATACTCGTATAGTGTATAGAATCACAATATAAATAAATGCCAAGTTAACTATGTTTCGGACCTAAAGGTAACTAAGAAAATGGCATCCGAAGAAATCATCTCCAACAACGCATTTCCGCAATCGTTCAAATCTGCGGCGTTTATTAAATCTTCAGAACAAAAAATCGCTCTTATAAAACGACTTTTAAAGTCACCGTAAAATTTTCCAAAAGGGATATGTACTATATTCAGAATATTGCATAGTTCACGTCGGATTAAAAATACTAAAACGCTACCGATTACGTCGTACTTCCGTTGTGATTAAGGAATCCATTACACTGAATACGGTCCATACCCTCGGGCACAAAAAGCCCATCCTGAACGGTCTACTCCGGCGAGCGAACTAACTGTAAGTAATATTTACAAGCAATGTACAAGACAAGATCGGTAGTCGCGGCCCGGCATGTCCCGCAGGCCGCCCGCGCCGAGCGCTCACGGGGCCGGACCTCTCAGCGCTGAGTCGCATCGTCCGCGCGACTTACAGCGAGAGGGACAACAGGTAAAGTCGTGGCGGCCGCACGCTGCCCTAGGTCTCCCTTTCCTTCTTCGGTTTAAATTCCTCTCCCAGGATGGTTGCTATTTCACCCTGCATGAAAGCCCATGGTACAGTTGAATTTGCCAAAGGACATTTTTCTCCGCTCGGACAGTAAACCTGTAACAAACAGAATATATTTTCAGAAAAATGTTCGAAAAGGCAGAATTTAATAGAAATAATCATTAGCATTCACTTATTATTGCAATTAGTATTTTTAGTATTTTTAAAGTATGGAAAACCAACCTCAGATCCTTGCTGTCGCTTGATAGAGTCCCGGGAGCAGGGGAAGCAGAATTTATGATGTTGTTGACTGGGACATTGCACAAAGTGCGTGTCTTCAAGCCTTTCCTGGCAAAGAGTGCATTTCAGTAGCGGTGCAGGAGTAGGTGCAGAAGCCTCGGTCGCATCATTCGCCTCCGTTGATGACACTGATGTCGTCGACGATACGTGACGCGAACCCGACGACCGCCTTCCGCCGTTCGATCCTGCCGACACGGAGGATAATTTTTAACTACTGTCTGCTAAGTTATTTATTAAATCATTTGTAATAACACGTAAGTAAGGTCAGCAGACTGTAGCCGGACAAAGGACGCAAGCGGTCGTCGGGCGCCGCGCCGAAACGGCCGACGCGGCGATCGGACGCCCGCCCGAGTCCGACCCATGGTTTACGAAATACTTATACATATTATACAAATTAACTTGTAAATCAGTAAAATTTAAATTGTATTGAAAAACTTGTATCGCAAACTTAAGTCAAATCCGTTTCTTAGTCCTGACCATACACAAATTTAATTGAAAAACATTTTTATACAACAATTAGAACTGCTTTAACTAAAACTGCTGACATGTTTAATATTATTCTTACCTGAAGAATTTGGTGAATGTTGGCTCGAGCGGCTAGCCGATCTTTGTGGTGGTGGTTGTGGTGGTGATCCTCCCGCTGAACGTGGTGATCCAGGCGGTAACGTGTCGGTCACTGACATGAGAGCGGCCATTGGTGATGGACCAGCTCCAGCACCAGTCACGGGCGGCGAGCCAGCCGCACGACCTAATGGAGATCCAGCCGAGCCATTTGTAAGTGGAGCACTGGTACCATATCCTGAAGAATATGTTAAATAATAAGTTTCGCAGTACAAGTTAAATAGATAAAACGAACTAACCAGAATTTCTTAGTAATACAATTATGAGAACATAAGGTACTGAATTTTAAAAGTCGGTAACAAGACAACAAACAAGACTTTTATTTCATACTAATGTTAAAAATGAATTATTATGAATGTTTACTCCGTTAACTGGAGTCCAAAAACATTGACTCCGATGAGTGTTTTAACGTACCTAAGTTTTCATATTCGGTTAAATCGAATCACTTAGATCGGACCTTTGATCTCATGCCTTTAATATAATCAGGCCCAATTCTACTTGAACTTTTATTTCCTTATGAACCATCATGTAGGCAAAGTTTTTGTCATCACTGTTTTCTTATTGCCAAATAAATAATAGACTGAGTGGGTCATGATAGTTCAATTTGGATGACATTTTGATAACGTACATTCTATTTTTATAGATACATTTTCTTGAATTTAAAAGAATAGTTTTAATAGCATTACATGAAAACAAAACTATTATGGATGGATGAAATTGGGAATAGATAATACGAAAATGCAAGCGGAAATTTTGTCAATTAATATTTAATCTTATTATTCATAGCTATGGAAAATTCCTTTGACCAAATCAAACATCATTGACGTGAGGCGATTTTAATTTTTTCATTTTATAAATCTAATTAAGATCTACAATTACTTGGCACAGTTTTTGAATTGAAAATTGTTTTCAGGAGTTACGAAGCTGTTACTCTCGATGACATCGTTTCAATTTGTCCGAATAACCTTACATTCAATATTGGATGACACATCGCTTGCGGTGGACTGGCGAATAGTAAACACGTTCACACACGCATATAATATCGTATAAATAGCATTGTATGTTTTAAACGCTTACGTAGCGAGTCGATGTGTCACTGCCTGATCGCAACGTGGCGCATGTTGGTTCTTTTGGGCCAACTCGAGCTGCAGACAGATAGGTAAGTACGACGTGAGGCACATTTAAGCAGACACATATCTCGATGCGTCAAGTTGAATTGCCGAAGCGGCGTTGCCAAACATCTTGCTCCCAATGGAGTAATATACGCGCAGTTGTACCTGTTTGTAAGCAAAATATCTTCGTAACGTAATGTTCACACGTAGTTCACATGTATCACAACTAATTAATGTATGAGATCCTTTATGTGTATAAAATATATGGTGACATGTCTGGCATTGTAATTGAAACTAAAGGAGTGTTTTCGTTTTCATTGTTCGACGCTAATGAGAATTAAACGTTGCGCATCAAATGTCACGATGAAATAGAACGTAAACAGATTATTTATTAGAGTAACGTGCAAAGGGCGTGAGTGATGGTCGGGCGCGGCCCATATGGCGATGGTGACGTCACGCACGGTGACCTTTTTGGCTGTCGGTTGGTGGCGCGCCGAGCTCCCTACTCACACGCCAACGGAATGTGGTCGAGCGACTGCCAAGCGTAGGCGCTATATATTTTTTCGCTCGATGGCCTACCTACATACGTACGCGAGCGAAAATGTCGTCACGCGACGTTGCCGCGCCGATTGTCGTGCGTGCATTCACGGCGCGTTTACTTTACGTGGGCGTTTGTACGTGTTGGCTGCGCTTGTGTGTGAGAGGCCGCAAGTGCTCGCTTTCGAGAACGCTCAACCAGTTGAACCGGTTTTGTATTTATGGATCGTATTAATGCACCTACCTAGATACGAATCTTGGTCTGAACGTTTGCGCAAAACACCAAAAACACGAATGGAAATAAAAACAAACCCGTGTTTTACTTGAAATAATTGAAACAGAAAATTATAGTTGAACCTCAAATCAATTTAAGTATCTTGTTTTGTTTACATTTTGAATTTTCAACTGACAAAAAGAAGTAAATTAATGAACTTAAGTTATTGTTTAGACTCATATTTTAAAAATGAGAGCTTTTATATAATAAATATTTTTATAATGTCCAATTAAATCCAAGATTTATAATTTTTAAGACGATTTTTAGTTACTTTAGAAGAAACAAAATGAACATTGTATCTTTAATTATTAACCATTGAAAAATATACTACTTTAATATATGTATTAGATTTCAGATTAGAGATAAGATTCTAAAGTTTATGAAAGAGTGTATCAATATCAAAAACGTACAAATCATCATGGAGTTCTGGCCGTGTCTGTACGAAAGTAATATTGGAATAAATTGATAACAATATTTGTTAATTATTTGTGGAAACCTTGTACCTAGTTGAAATGATAAAATGTACAGTTGTACATGTGGATTCATTTGTTACTATACATACTATATTATATGCCCTTTATGCAAAGTTATTCTGCTGTTTGGGGTTGCATGGAATCTAAACAAATGTCATTTCCACTGCTCTAAATTCTAGAACTTCTCTAGATGTACCTTACAACAAGTAGGTAACAAGCTCGACATTTTTACTATTTTTTTACTTGATTAAAGTATGTTTATAGTCGTATTAATAGTAATATTACAAATTATAGCTTTGAATAATTAAAAAAAACATAATTTATTTAGCTCATAAAAGGAAATTGAATTGTTTAAGAAGAATTTCCAAATGTTACCTATTTGAATACAATGAATTTATTCTCAAGACAAATTTGACAGCTGTTTGATTTAAATTCTTTTAAAATTAATACATAATCGACAGAAATTGATATTGTTTATTTTGTTTAATAAGTATTTAATAAAAAGACTTAATAACAGAAAAAATAGTACAGTTAGAAATATCAACTTCATTTTTTAAACCCAACTAGGTATGTGCCTACATCAATATGTATTTTCTAAATATGAAGGAAAAACCTTAAATAATAAATGTTTATCATGATTGTACTTCTTGTTCCGACTTTTAAAACACATATTTTATAATAAAATAAAAATATTTTTGCAACTCACCATTAGTTTTAAATGATGAAGCATCAAATGATGGTGTCCTAAGAGGATGTTTTTCTTGTTTGAAGACACGTTCAGGGGCAAAAGTAGCTGCTGCTAATGATACGGCTGGTAAAGATTCACCACGAGTTAGTGGTGGACGAGAGTGTTCTTCTAATAGTCTTTTGGCAGGCTCATGATGCGACTGATGATCGTCTTCATCGAGAGGCCGTTTCAATGTTAAACCTGGAGCTAAGCGAGCTCCACCGTGTGTTGGAAGATGGGCTAGAGGCAAATGTGTTAATCTTCTGCTTTCATGTTCTTCTCTTCGTCCACCATATTCAGTTAAAAGCCCCGTATTTGTTGCAGGTCTAGAATGATGTAAGTTATATGTGCCGGGTGCATGTGGATGCGTCGGCGGAGCCGGTTGTCCTCTAGCCGTAGTTTCCGCACCATTTTGATGTGCTTCCAAAGGTGTCCTGTGTGTTCCTTTCGCGTGCGTAGGGCCGCGTCCTTCTTGAAAACCGTGCGCGCGTTTTAGTTGTCGTGCCGTCTCCAAAACAACTTCTATCCGATCGGCACCTTCATAATTGACACAACCACGACAAACCGCCTCAGAAAATTCGTGCAACATCGCCCACGGCATTCGGGGCAAGTCGCACAAGTAGCAATGCTGCCGCTTTTGCATTACCGACATCTCGGCGCCGTTAAAGTTTCGGTGCACGAGAGATCGGACTTCTTCAATTTTTTTGTAAATCGTCACTGATTTATTTTACTCTTTAGAAAAGACACTATCACCATTGTACACGGGACACTAGTATCACATGTAACGCGGAGGCCGTGAACGTTAAGTCGAGGCACTCGCTCAGGTAGCGGGTCGAGAAAAGACTGAGGCAAGCGGCAGCGGGCGTGCGGCCGCGGGGGGTCGGTCGGCGGCCATTATCGAGCGGTGACGTCAGCGCGCGCACCGCGACGCGCCGAGGACGAGCCGTTAGCCCGACGCGGATGCGCCCCGCCGCCCTGACACCCGCGGTTATCACGCGATAACGAAACCGATACATCATACATATACAACTACGAGCATAACACTTCAAGCTGCCAGTTACTCAGATGCCGCAAAGAATTCATTAA
Organism: Calephelis nemesis; assembly: GCA_002245505.1. Classification (NCBI taxonomy): domain Eukaryota; kingdom Metazoa; phylum Arthropoda; class Insecta; order Lepidoptera; family Riodinidae; genus Calephelis; species Calephelis nemesis. Next base: position 159,802 of record NJDD01005649.1, read on the forward strand.
GTAATGCACCGATCTTGATACATTCAGAGAGGTATTATTAGTACCTATATTTGAATAGGTAATAATATAATAATAAAAGCAACAGATGTAACGTAATGTAATTTTTGTTTAAATTTGCTTGTAAGTGTACGGGTTAGTACCTATACAGTTTAAATATTATAGTACAACTGCCAACAAAAGCATCAACGTCGCATCGTCCAGATAATTTAAAATTGTCCCATTTTTACAACTTCAATCAGACATGTTGTTGTTTATCATAATAATAGTAACGACCTTAATAAAATTTGTATGTAGGTACCTAGTACAGTTTGTTTCTAACACGAATTATTACAAATTTAAACTGAAGTAGGTATCTACCTACTAATTGGAATTTGGACAAGTAACATGAAAATTAATAGGTACTTAAATGTCATAACGTGCATCCACAAAGAAGTTGTGACGTTTGATAAATGTCATTATTTTTATTAAAGAAACTTTGTCATTGTTTAACATTTTATTCATAGTTGCCAATAATAAAGTACCTAATTACTAATCAAACGCGAAATGAAGTGAATTACAGACTCGTCATTAGCAACACCTACTAGATGCATGAATTCCGCTATGAACATTGAAATTATTCAAGGAAAGTAAACAGCTGCTGTTGTAGAATAATAATTAGCGCTAACGCTAACGTATATCGAACGTGAGCGGTGCATTACATTTCAATCTAATATCTATTCTGATTCGGTTTCCTTTCGAAACGGCTGCGTTTTAAATTATTATTATTGAGCAGCACCAATGGATCCTGCTGGAAGACAGGAGCGGGGGAACATAACCGGTATGGCGGCCATCTTGAGACGTGACGTCACTTGACGAGTCAGCCGAGTATGCGGAGCGGCAACGTCGCAATCGCAGCCTTGTTGCCGCTCATTTATGTTGTGTTTTAATAATAATAAAAGCTCATCGCTTTTTGTATGCGTAGGATCAGGGAAAACAGTTATGCGGTCAGGTAATGACGACTGCGACCGTATTGTATATATTATACTACGGCACGTTATTGTCGAAATACAGTCTAGCGATTTCGAATGCTGACGATATACCTAATACCTCGGCCTTATCTAATACCAAATTCTATCGTAGAAGATAATAAAACTATTTAAAGGTGTTTCTTAACATCTGTGTACTTCTTGATATAAACGTAATTGTGGTGATAAATTAAAACATGTAAGAAAATTTTAGAATTAGAATTAAGTACCTAGGTAGGTATGACGATTAGAATTAGAATTATTTTATTTGATTCATAATGGCATCTTAATGAAATATATAAGTACTTCATAGGAGATAAAGATTTAAATATAATGAAAAACGTAGACAAAATTTCACACAAAGACAAAGGATCCCACAAATAAAAATTAGAGTCGAAGTACAGGAAGAGGTTTGTATACGTAACAAAGAACAATGGTCATTTCTCACACATCTGTCGGTTTGGACTCATTTTTTGTACTTGTTTATAGTATTTCAACTGTTAGAAGATGGAGATTTCCATTCTGCCTCAAACTCAAGCGGAATAGAAATCTCGAAATTAAAATTTAAATCAAATAAACCTACGTAGCTAGGACAATTTTAGCTGTTTTAAAGTATGATACCTATGTACTTGTAATATTTTTGTATAGGTATGTACTTATTCAGAATATTTAAGGATGCATTAAACATATTTACGGCTTCTTAACATTAAAAAGTATAAACGATAAAAAGAACATAATATTATGAAGTTAAATTAGTAAATTGGCATTTCAAGGTAGGTAGGTAGGTAGGAACAAATTAACGCATACAATTAAACTGCCAATAAGTTTTTTAAATAGGATCGGTTACAATCACTTTTTGAACGCCATTTTTAACAATATCGGTTTAATACAATAGTAATACCTAATAAAATATACGACTGCGAAATCAATATTTTCTTAGACGTTAATAAAATAACAGAAAGGCAGGTACTTAAATTTATAAATTTTGGATTTTGCTGTAGCCGCCAAATTATAACAATGAAATAAAAAATAAATTTAAAATTTTGAAATTATTGTAGTACTAAAACTACACAGCAAAATCAGTATAGTAAATTCATACAAATCATGATTTTTTTCTATACTCGCCTTACGAGCTGCCTGGCAGGCAGATGGTAAGTTTAACACTCTTACAAATGCGAAGTTTTTAAGTAACAGGGCTATTAAGGTGTATCTATGAGTTATTCTGTCAAATGTATAGTCATTTAACCATAGTTATAAGCTAACTCAGAGTTAAACCGTTAACCCATAAACGCGCAAGTGGCCTTTAATATACTATATTTAAGTCTACCTTCTTTGGAAATGTAAACTAGAAGTATAGAGATATTTTATTTGTATAATAAGCGAAATTAAACTAAACAAATTTAATTCTTAAGACCTTCACAAAGCGTCATAAAGAATACAAATATTACCATTTGTGTAATTAAAGGTAAATAAAAATTCATAAAAAGCAGTTACGAGGTACTTTCTGTTATTCAGGCTAGCTTATCGAGGCCAGACGTATTGATAGCATATCTTATCATGTTTTGAAACAATACTTGAATTAGCTCCCATTGCATTGTCGTCATACGTCAATTTTCATTGAACCGCATAATGAACAATTGCGAAGTTAATTATGCAGCACCGATCAATAGCAATGTCAATATCGATAAAACTGGACCTTCCTTACACGAATTTTACACGTCCCCAAGAAAGCGTGTCTGCACTCTGAACTTCACACCATCTTTCCTAAATATATCATCGAAAATTGCATCTGCATTTACTTGGCTTAAGTTTTCGACTTAGCTAAATTTTGGATAATTCCTTGAATCTACAGCAAATTCTGTGGAAGAAAAGCTCATTATGGAACAACAGTATTATATACTAGGACTAGTTCTAAATCTCAATCAAGCTCACGTCTGACTGTATGGAGTACTGTTGCCACATAAGGGCGGGTTCTATTAATTACCACCTGGTAGCTATGGACTTAGTGGATAGGCGTGCCCGGAAATTAATCTATGACGACGCACTGTTTGATTCTAAGTTGCTCAGTCAGTAATTTCGTCACAGAGTCGCTGCACTATTCGTTTTTTATAGGATACATTTCGGCAAGGTGTACTCAAGAGTTCCAATGCCTTTTTCTACCTGATCCATCTCGAACCCGCTACATAAGCGAATTAATATAATCACTACTTGATTGATATTTTACATACTGGAACCAAAACATTTCTTTCATTTTTCGAACTGCAAAAAAAATTCACTTTTTAAAGAAGAATTTCCAGAGAATTACAATTTGGGAGTTTTAAAAGCAAGAGTGCATAGGCTGCTTTTGACTTATAGTTTTATCTTTGACAATATCAGATAAGAGCAGTTGTCTGTTGTCAAACTAAATTATCTTTTAAGTGCAGTTCCATAATAAAAAGGTGAAAAGCAATAGGCAAAACATGTACAATACGTTACAATGTAATGTATCTATGACTTCAAATACTACTGTTTTCTGTTACTGTCATATGCCACTAATTTGTCTACGAATTTTGCAGGACTATTAATTTTAAATTCGCTTTGTTTACTCCTTTTTTGGTAATTTCTGGAGATCTTCTTGATAAAAATGATCAGAAAACATTAGATCCATAAACTTTTTAGATGCATTGTCTATAAATTTACACTTCTACAACCATTTCAAAATCCATAGTTTATACAGAATACTGATGGTCAGATCAATATTACGAGTTGACAGAGGCATATGCACGTTGCAATTTGTCGGTTAATGAACCAGTCTAGTGACGCGCAGGCGTAGAAACCTTTCATCGCCCAAACGATATAAAGTAGCACGTGCTGTTATGTTTATTTACATTAATATGAGTACTAGCATTTCGCCCTTATTTGTTTTACAATTTTAAATGGACTGTTTCTTCATAAATGTTGAATTGTTGATTATTTTTAGATTCATCCTTTCAAAATTGCAAAAAAGTTATTTTCATTTGATAAGATAAGTGGTAGAAATATGTGTCTATCTACTACAACCTCTACATACTTGGATTTTTATCTAGTTTCGATTTGGAGAGTAGGTGTTTCGGTGTCTACAGACTGTGTAAATATTTTAGAATACCTAAGGAAATCCGTCAGCTTGATTTATTTCCTGCATCAAGTGAAATCAATAATCAACGGCAAATTTACATTTAACAAATTGACAGACTTTTTTTTATGAACAGTGGACCAATGTTATGTTTTGTAAAAAATGCCCATTTATAAGCATACATAATAAAAAATATATAAGTACATGTAATAAATAGTAGAAACAATGATTGCTACGTATTGTAGGTATACACTTTTCATGCAAAAGCTAATGAAGAGATTTTTACCAAATTTTGTATATCAGAAGATAAAGATTAAGCCCGGATACCTTTTACTCCGGGCAAATCTAATGTTTCCATCACTAGCCACGAAGAGCCTCTCCAACGCGTATACGTAGTCGCGAGCAAGAGCTTTACTAATATTTGAATTCATCGTGGGCATCTGAGATCGAAAAGAGATCATGAAAGAGTTTTGTCCATTTAATTATCAGAGTAAAATACTGGGGTATCTCTCCCAGATGCTGTAGCGTACATACCTAATTCTGCCGAATGTCCGCAAGGTTTGGGTTTGTGGCTGTAACATATATGGCTGTAAATCTGCATTTAGACGTATTTTTCAGTATCTATATAATATATGTATCTCTATGTATTAGTATCGTTAGCTAGCACACATCAGACAAGCATACAATTTGCTAACTTATGGGTTAAATCTATTTGAGGAACTAGTGCAGATATAGATCATTTACTAGCTGAGCCGACAGATATTACCTTGCCCTGTGAACATTGTTTTTTTTTCATATGAATCTTCTCCTTACAGTAAATAAAATAACAAAAAGAGCATTATCAAAATTGGTTTATTATTAAAGAATCAGGTTAACACACTATCTTTTGTTTCCCTGGACCAGTGTAACATGCACATAACACTATTTACATGGAAGGCTCCCCGACGCGGCGCGCCCAAACGTGACAGTTTGGTTATCGATTTTATGTGGCGCTTGTTGCGTAATACTTACTAATGTTTTCACACCATTTAACAATTGATATTGAACTTTAGGCAATCGACCGACTCACTGAATGGCTTGATCTTTCCCTTTTATCTCTTTACTAAATGTAATGCAGCTTCATCGGGCTTAACTCGGATATTTATAAGTAGCAAACTTCCTACAGACAAGCTGGACGTTTTTCAAGGACGATTTCTGATGGAGTGGTGTTTCGGCGTCGTCGAAGAAGAACACGAGTACGTTTCTTTAAATTTGATGTTACTTTTTTATTTAGGAGTTACATTTTATTTTGTCTAACCTCTTTTAATACTAGTATAATATCAATTGTGGGACCCAGGAGGGTCATTTAATGTTACATACAATTAGCACCTCAATTTAAATCTAGTTTGAACCAATGATGTCTACCATTACACCCATTTTTACTGCTATTCTGTCGGTGTTGAATCGTTACATTTTTGAGGTGTTCCTTTCACATAAACGATTCGTCAGTTAGGTGGAACTCATCGATAAAAAAGAGATAATTCGCCATTGTTAGGTAGTCTCCGAGGGTTCTCCGGATCGATAGACGGAACCCCCCGAGCGCATGCGCCCCCCACACTACACCACGTGTCACTGTTTATTTACGTTTAAACGCGTAAACGACCGGACCAGTTTTCAAACATATTTTAAACTGTTGATTTAAAACTACACATAAACAGTTACAAATGGTGTATGTTTTCCTAGAACTATTGTTATATAAACACTATCACTCCAATCAGTAGCAGATGATGGATAAACGCTTTTTGATCCTGCAATATTTTTAAAAGATGAAGAGCGCGAGTCTTGGCAGCGTTTAAAAGGTAGTTTAGCGGGAGAGAGGTGAAGGTGATAACGATACGAGGACTTAATACACTTTTAGATTACAAGTAGATGTGTCAATTAATAAAAAATTACAAGTTTTAGGCACATAATGAGAAAAAGCAATAATTGAATAAAGATTTGGTACCAGTCACGAAGTCTTAAGCATTACAACAAAGCAACAAATTCAAGACCCTCAACTTCAACCAAATTCTAAATCACACTATAATTAAAGATAACTTCGTAAATTGAAATGCAGCTATAATACGTTTTTAATTACACTCAAAGGTCGAAGTCAATGATATACCACATCTAGCAATAAACATAATAATAAACATTTTTTTTATAATTTATGTAAAGATGATTACTGTAAGAACAAAACCTTAATTGACGGTGAAAACAGTTGGAACCTTTTAGAACAAAAAGGTACAGTATCTACCTTACCTCATATGGAATCCTGGGTGACTCAAAATCTTAGTATTAATTTAAAACCATATTTCAGTACTTGTCTTAAAACTTTCGCTTTAAACTCATAAGTGATTAAACAAAGTTATGAAAATGGCCATCTCGATCATCAAAATGATGCAATAAGATTTATTAATTGTATACAAGTTAAAGTAATTGTAAAGTTAATTGTATACAATTAAATACAAACAAGTATTACAGAACAAAAGGTAAGCTTATCTACTAACCTAAAAAATAAGGAGTTTATAAATGAAAAGTACTTGTAAAAAAGGACTTCAAGCGCTGCAATTTTAATTGTGAGATATGTAACTATCTGGTGATGTCCAAAGGTGCTTAATAAATGCTAATGCAAGAAATGCTGGCTGCATATCTTGAAACAAATATATGAGTCACAAAACTAAAGTATCTTCACATCTGTTTCCCCAAAGACAAAGGGACAACAAGGGTATTACGACTAATCGAACTAAGTATAGTTCTACAACGTGATGGTGGCTAGCCTATTGGTAACTGGGCACATATATGATCGCGGCATCTGTTTTTGTTACAAAATTGAAAAAAATACACATTTTTGGCCGGTAAAGAAAGAGCGAAATAAAGTAGTAGTATCTTCACGCCCATACTCCCGAAAATATTGGCAGAGGTATAACCCGTTCAGTTTGTATGAAAAATTTCCTCGTAGTCGAACGGGATAAAAAGCATCATCCTCGTCAAATTTCAGCAAAGTCGCTTCAGCCGTTCTTGACTTATGAATACTGTAACTAACACAACTTTCTTATGTATAAATATATATAGATTAATTAAAAACATACATTTTCTAATATTTTTGTTGCCTGACCCGGGGATCGAACCCGCAACCTCAAGAAGTCTAGTCTGACGCCGAACCGCTAGACCACTGAGGATATAAAGAGAAGTAGTAAGAGTATGAAAGCAGATCCTGGGTTCCGACCCCCCTATGTGAGATACGACTAGGATAAACAATATGATAATACATTGTAAATGCATTAGCAAGCTACAAATAAATGGCGCACTGCAGAACAAAGTTACCACATTAAATGTTACACACGTAACATGCTCGAGTTTTGGAATACTGAACGAGCTTCCAGAAACTTCTCTGACTGATACACTAATGCAAACTAGTGGCAGTTTCAGTTGTAGTGATTCATATGGACACTTGGATTTGAGCCTGGGACTTTTTTTGTGCGTGAGTGAATTTACAGATTTCCCCACCCTCTAAAACAGGCATACAAAAACGACTAGCACTGACGTTATAGCGATAGTAATAAGGTAAATCGGAAGTAATAAGGTTCATTCGGGCAATTGCCCCATGGGGCTCTTGCCCCATGTGAAAAGACCATCTACCTCCTTGCTTGGCAGCTCGTAAGATACAAGCACAGACTAATATATAGTTCATAATGTAAAATCTATGGTGTCTATAGGTTGTCTCTTACCATCAGACGAGCCATGTTTGTTCGCTGACCTGTCAAAAAAAAGTCACGTAACAGTTAAACTATTTACGCTGACTTAATTTTAAAGTTGTTAAGATAAAAAAATGTTAGATTTTAGTACGATTACAAAATGAATAATTTACAACAACACTTTCTGTTGTTGAAATAAATCTAACTGAAACAACACATATTTATTTTAGACATAGGTGGGTATAATTCGTATTTTCTTTAATGATATTTTATTTTTGAAATTCGCAAAGTCTCATATTTATCGATTTTATTTTAAAGTAGTTTTTAATTGTTAATGACATTATTATATGAATTTAACCCACAGTTTCAGATATTAATTTTAAATTTATTTTATGTTTTGACCAATAGAAAATAAGTACTTGACATGTAACTTGTTATAAGGAAAAGGATTATTTCTAAGTATTGTTTAATAATATAGCTACAATTTTTAAATATAAAATGCTCAGGTAAAATTTTAATTTGTAAGCCAAATTTGAAAACAAATTTGCATGCTAAAAATGGTGAAATAGGCTTGTATCTACTCCATTTCTAAACAACTCAACTTGTAACCCTATTTTGCAAATAAATGGACTTGCCAACCATAAATCGTAAATCGCAACATCTATTTGTACCAAGAACTTTTATATTATGTTACATGCTGCTCCGGAACCCTTCATGAGTGATTCCGACTTGCACTTGGCCGCACTTTATGTGAAAGACAGTGAGGAAGCTCAGCCCTCCTCGATGGTAAGAGACGACTGTAGCCAACAGACAACATAGATGTTGTAGGTGCGTCGCGGTGCTGTAGCCGAGTTGTTTAGCCAAAAGTGCTAGTCTACCGGCTTTTCTATTTCTAGTTCAGTTCAGTAGTTCAGTCCTTACACAATTTTGTTGATATTTATTACTACTAGTGGTCGCCCGTTAGACAAAATTCGACCATAATAAATTTTAATATTTTGTCAATTAAGAACGTCATCTTCATTTCTCAAGACCAACTACTTTGTTTCCAAACTTTTTAGTGCACCATCTGTGATCTTTTATCGTTATCAACAATATATTTGTTTGTGTGTGTCAAATGCATGGTATTGTGGGTAATGTTTTATTTATTGATTTAATGTACTTTATAAGCATTATTATTGAAAAATATTAGCGTTCTGCACTTCTTCTATACATAAACTATAAGTGTGCCAAATTTTATGCTCCTGCGTCCGTGCAATTTTCGTGAAAAGGGGACCAAAGTTTTGGCATCACGTGTTAATATAGATTTATAGAGTAGTAATATATATTAACTAATTTATTAGAATGGTGATAAAGTAATAATATATTTTTGACTACATCATAGGAATGGTGATAAATACATAGTGTGGTTAGGTACGTGACTAAGTCTAAGTGTGTTGAGTGCCATACTCCGAGCACAAGTAAACAGGTAAACCGCAAACAATGACTCAGTGAATTCGCAATATACGGTCGCTTTTGCAGTCGTAGTCGTGGGGACAATCAGTAACCATATTTATGGAGAAACTATTTTGAATTGAACCAGAACATTAAACCTAATACCTATAATCGCTAAGAATGAAGCGGCTCATATAATTCTTACTTCACTTAAGGTAAGTGTAACCAGAACGCAGCACCAAGTCGAGGTACGGTCTCCCGGGAGACAGCCCTTGTTGCTGGCGTTGTAGGGAACAGTCCAATCCATCTAAATACTGATGTCTCGGGCTGAGCACTCTGCTCGGCCCACAAAGACCGGTGAAGTTGTAAAAACCGCGAGGTTGACAACATAGTAGTCATTCAAAAAAAAAAAAATAAGGTAAGCTCGTTTTGATCTTCAATTATATTATATCAAGCAGACGATATTTTAATTATAAAAATGTATACTATTAACGCCTACAGTCACCAAACGTAATATCGGTTTCCAGCGTTCTGGGTTAATCGGTGGATGCTGAAACTTGTCCAGTTAGAGATCCACCGCCTTACCTATTCCTGTCGCCATAATAACGTCGTCATGTTTCAGTCTGGAGGGTGGGGTACCCGGTAAACTTGCACATCATCGGTTAAAAGAGAGCTACGCACCTACAACATCTATGGTGTCTACAGGCCACTGTTATCTCTTACCATCAGAAGAGCCTTGTGCTTGTTCGTTGTCTTTACATAGTATAAAACAAAGTCACTTTCTCTGTCCCTATGTCCCTTTGTATGCATAAATCTTGAAAACTACGCAACGGATTTTGTTGCAATTTTTTAAAAAGATAAAGTGTTTAAAGAGACAGGTTTATATGTATATTTTAAAATGCGAAGTCGGGGATGTCCGCTAGTATCAAATAAAACAAATAAACAAATATAACGGCCAACAGGTTACCCAGCGCCCATAAGGTGCGACCTGTTTGTTGCTTTCCAATTCCATCAAAAAATTTAGAGTGCTTTGTTAAAACACAGATAATGTAAATCAATATCGTTACGTTGGGTGCACATTTGGGGAGACGTGACGTCACCAATCGATAGGCCGCTGCGCAGTGCTCCACAAACGCTGGGTGTGTTACTACTGACAGATAAGTCGTTGTTTCAAGGGTAAAAATATAGACTATTTGGACTAGTGATGTACTTATTAAAAAACTAGCCGGCCCGGCGGACTTCGTTAATTTTACACTCGATAATCTCTACATTGCAGAGGGACTTAGCGCGAAGATATGTATGCACATATTTATAAGATGGCCTATACGTCTAAATGTTTTCTTACACTCCGGATTGAGTAATTTGGTCTTTGGTTTTGTTTATACTGAGTTTTGTTGTCTGTATTTTTTTTAAATCTTGCTTGACTTGGAAAAAAATTAGGACAGTCTATAAATTACATACTACATAAAATAAAAAAAATAATTTCGGACTCATGAAATTTTGCCAAAATAAAATTTTTACTTTTACCCCTCTCCTACAGGAACATAGGGATACATAGCTATAACCTTCCCCGTAATATAAAGTACCTATCTGCCAAATTTCGTTACGATCGGTTCATTAAATTCCGCGTAAATTGAGGTCGAAAAATATGCGAGAAATATTTTCTGCGGCCCATTTTTTTTCATCTCCGCCTATTTTTTAAATATCTTCAATGTATGGAATATAATCTTCTATAGGTTTATTAAAAGTGTAGATAGATAGATAGACATGTTAATTTAAAATGGAAATTCAAGAAAAAAAATGCTGGAATGGCAAAGTAGGTGGCGGATGTGAGGAGCTGGAGTGGTTTAAAGTATTGATACATTTAAATGAAGAAACACTTGTTCAGTTTTATGTATCACTTACAATTTATTATTTTATAATTAGCCTACCGGTTTCGCTTATAACAGCGTCATCAGGGCTAAAACTTAAACTACTAAGTTTAGACTTAAACTACAGCTTAAGTTACGACTGATAGGATAAGATAGGATAGCTTACATCTCAATTTAAAGCGGGCGAAGCCGCGGGTAGCAGCTAGTTAACTGTAAAAATAATAACAATTTGGGTGTTTCTATTTTTAAAACATGTTGGTCCGGGCTCCTTTGCAGAATAGACCATCTGCCTTCCTTGCCAGGCAGCTCGTAAGAGGCGAGCATGGGCTTATCATCACTAACACCGCGACATCTGACTAGGTGATAGAGTTTCGCAGCGACCCGCCCGGATTGGTACCACCGCCTAAACTATTCCTTCCGCTGCGACACTCAACCACCTCGTCAGATGTCACGGTGCTAGTGACGGTGAGCCTATGCACGCCTTTTATGAGCTGCCTGGAAGTAAGGCAGATGGAGGATATTCTTCAAAGGAGCCGGGATCAACACATGGGGAAAACATATAAGGGGG
>NJDD01005649.1:171488-181603 GCA_002245505.1 Calephelis nemesis
GGGGGGGAGCACATTCTCCCCAAAGCAACGTCGCAATATCTAGGTATTCGGAGGTTAAACGTCTCTTACTAATTACTATTGGAGCTTGCCTGTTTGTTACAATCTCAAAATCGTTTCAAGGATTTTGTTTATGATATTGGAAGGCAACAAACAGACGGATTTAGTGATGGTAAGAAATTTCCGCCGCCCAGAGACACCAAAGGTGGTAATGGTGCGCTGCCAACCTGAGGCCGGGATGTTAGGCCTTGAGCAAAAGTAAGTTTACCGGCTACCTTACCCTCCGAACCGGAACACGTCATGACGTTATGGCGGCAGGAATAGGTAAGGCGGTGGTACCAATCCGGGTGAGTCAAAAACAAAGGATGAAGAAGGAAAGGAAAAGGATCTAAAAACTAGCTAAATATACGGCTTTAAACCTTAAATCAAAACGAACGCTGTATAATTTATGTTCGACAATTAAATGACCTACAAATGCCCCAAGTACTTCGCGATAAGGATTCTTTGTCGTAACTTGCTATGGAGACAATCGTGTTTGTCTACTTCAAACAAATTCAGATGACGTAGCAGAGCGAGTGACTGATAGTTCAGAAAGTGGAAATGATGACGTCACTTTATTATCGCCTTTATCGCCTCTGTGGTCTAGCGGTTCGGTGTCGGACTTGCTTTCTTGAGGTCCCGGGTTCGATCCCCGGGTCGAGCAACAAAAAATATTAAAAAATGTGTATTTTCAATTTTCTAATAAAGGTAACGTTGCCCAGGACTGGATATGTGCCCGGTTGGCGGTAGGCTTGCCACCTATCTATCCTATATTGACTGTCTTCGGCTAGTCGTGGGTGTCCTGGTTGTGCTTATGCCTACCTCTTCGGGATATGGGAGTGAAGATTATCGAATTGTATAAACCAGAAATTACAGTCTGGGTTTAGATAATTCCTGTTACTAAGGACTAACATCGAATAGTGAATGGGATAGAAAAACTGCGCAAGTTTTTTTATTTTTATAATATTTAAAGGCAAACAAGCAGACGGATTTCCTGATGGTAACAAATTCTCGCCGCCTAGAGACACCGAAGGTGGTAATGTTGCGTTGCCATTCTAAGGCCGGGATGTTAGGCCTCGAGCAAAAGTAAGTTTACCGGCTACCTTACCCTCCAATCAGGAACACGTCAACAGCAAGCATTGAATATTATGGCCGCAGGAATAGGTAGGGCGGTGGTACCAATCCGGGCGAGTCGCTGCGAAACTCTACCACCTAGTAAAGTTTTAATTTAAAATTTAACTAATTTACACTATAGTTGTTCCCAATTAATGTTTTCTACATTGTTACAGAACTACAGAACATAGGTACTTTCGAAAGAAATTTAAGATTTTACCCTGTCACTCTTTTGCACATTACTTTTCGAAAGAGGGTTACTCTTGAATCTCGATTCATGTAAGATTGAAAATTGGAATCGGATTTGCGTCGGATTTTTTGAAACCAAATTTTAATAATTCGCTAGTATTGTGTTCAAGAGCGCAAAATGATACAAATCCAATACCAATTTCCAATCTTTCTACGCAAGAACCCATAGAGTTAGTGCGAATAGGTTACGTGTGTTCCTTACTATCAAGACATTCGTATGTCTTAATCACCTTCTTGTCTTAAAAACCTTCCACAAAAGATAAAAGATAACAAACTAATCGATAAGAACAAATTAATAATTTGCCATTAGATGAAGATTTTTTAAAATATAAGCATACGACTAATTAAAATTATCTGGTATTCTATAAATGCTACAATTATATCACTATTATCTATTCTAACATTACAAAAGCAATAAATTAATCGATATTCTCTGCCTACCCCGTAAGGGATTTCACTTGCAGACATGTATGTATGTATGTAAGTAATGTAATCGCAGTGCAACAGCAAAAATTCGGCGTAGATTTCAATAAGTAGGATATCTACGAATATTAAGAACAACGAAATATTTTTCTCGATTTTTGAATTTTTTAACATATTCCTTAAAAATTAGGACTCGAGCATGTAAACTCCTCCTTTTTAGTAAGTCAGTGAGTAACTTCCTCCTTATTTCGAAGTCGGTTAAAAAAAGAGTAGACTTTATATGTATAACCTGTTTTCACGCTGTATCGACTGAAACTTTGACCGCCTTGTTGGTCGAGTGGCTAGCGTACACGCCTAACTACATCGACCAACCGCGAGGCTCGGGTTCGATTCCCGACGGGGGCAGGCATTTGTGTGATGAGCATTTAGACGTCTGCATTTCCGGGTCTGGGTGTTTATTAAATTTATTCTGGTATATATTTAAGTATTTCTGTGTATTAGTATCGTTGAATAACACCCATAACACAAGCATTTAATTTGCTTGCTTTGGGGTTAGCTTCAATTTGTGTGACTTGTCCAGAGATATTTATTTAAACTGATGTCTATTATCTGTGACCAATGAAGAAAAGTTCAGGAACATGATTTCCATGAATAATTTGTGCTGAACTGCAAGCCGGTTCGTTGTCGTGACTCATGAGTCATTAGCTGATCTACGGTTGACACATTTGTTTGACCTATGTCTAATATAGTCGATAGCCTATAGTTCCCAGCATCTGAATGGAATCCCGCGGAAGAGCTGAGTAGCTTTATACGCAGGCGAATCCGCGAGAAACAGCTTTACAGATATACCAATTTACATCGTGGAGCTTGATCAAGTAGACTTCGAATTCTGCGCGATGGTCGAATCAATGTTGGTAACGCATGCGCGGAGTTCCTTGGCTTTGGGTCAATACTCTAGTGGAGATTACACGTCACCCCTTGTTGCATCGTCTGAGGTAAACGACTCCTAATGTTATGATAGGTCTAGGACCACAAATATATCGTGCGATAATCGCGTAGGGGTGTGACAACACCATTGCCCGCTAATAGAATAAACTGATAACTTGTATGGCTTGATCATTCTACTAAATCAGTAAGACTCGATAGTAGCCCTTAAAAAGCTCGCCATGTCCACTGCATTACTTTTTCCGGTAATGCATTCCGACTTGAAGAGTAAGGTATTTGGTAAGTTTACATAAAGGTCTTGGCATCCCAGGCTCATGCTGGCAATGCACGTTCAGTAACTTCGGTGTCTTCAAGTGTCGTGTATTTCTTAGCGTAAGAATATCCATATGGTTGTTTATCTTACTAAAAACTTACTTAGTAAGTTGTATAAATTTTCGTTAGTTTACTATTTGATATCACATTTGAACCACGTTCCTTCTGGAATTATCTAAACATGTACCTAATCTACAATGGAAGCTAAATATGGTACGTATTATGTAATCATTTTATAGATAATCCAAAAATCTAAATTCAACTTTGGCGAAAATCGACAAGTAGGAACGACTACGGCGGTGGGTGATCGGACGAACTGTCAGAGCAGAACTCACACAATTTATGTTCTGACTTCACAATTCGTCTACCGTTACTTTCGAATCATTTTAGACACCTCATACAAGCTTCTGGGGACTGGAAGGAAATATTTCATGGGATAAGGTTCTACTAATGATAATTATAAGAGCGTTTAACCCGTGTTGGTCCGGGCTCCTTTGCAGAATAGACCATCTGCCTTTCTTGCCAGGCATCTCGTCAAAGGCGAGCATAGGCTTATCGTCACTAACAGCGTGACATCTGACTAGGTGGTAGAGTTTCGCAGTGACTCGCCCGGATTGGTACCACCGCCTTACCTATTCCTGCCGCCATAACGTCATAACGTGTTCCAGTTCGGAGGGTAAGGTAGCCGGTAAACTTACTTTTGCTCGAGGCCTAACACCCTGACCACAAGTTGGCAACGCACCATTACCATCTTTGGTGTTTCTAGGCGGCGTGAATTTCTTACCATCAGGAAATCCCTCTGCTTGTTTGCCTTACTATAACATAAAAAAAAGCGTAAGAACACTGTCCTGTGACCTGATGATTGGCTTATGCAAATTGTACCTTCTCTACCTCGCCTTTGTGGTCTAGCGGTCCCACGTCAGACTTGACTTTTTGAAGTCCGGGTTCGATCCCCGGGTCGAGCAACAAAAAATAGAATAGAATAGAAATTGCGTATTTTCAATTTTCTAACATAAATAATGTTGCCCGGGATTGAATAAGTGCCCGGTTCGCGATAGGGTTATCACCTATCACATTGTGGGAGTATCTTCGCTAGTCGAAGGTACAATGGTTTTGACCCTGCCTACCTGTTCGGGGATATGAGCGTAAAGATACTTTCTTCCTCTCTTTATTGGACTTTCCCTACACCACGAACCGGGATACATCAGTGGCTAGCACTGGCATTATGGTGGAAAGAATAAGTAAAGCAGTCGATGAAGATCGACTGATCTCTACAACCAGTGATCTCGTCAGTAATGACCCATTTAATCTATGCTCACCTCTTACGAACTGCCAGCCAGGGATGTATTCTGCTCAGGGGACTCGAATTAACACGGGAGAAAAATATACCGATCTTTCCAAATCAAAATGGAAAATTTAGCCTTAATCTCAACGTTCTTATGTAAAATAGATTATATAATACGATGGAAAAAATAGAAAAAGACCCTGTACCCATATTTCGGCCTAAGTGTGACTTCCAAATTCACCTTCAGATATTTCACAAGGTTATTACAATCCTTGTGCTATACAAAGAAATCCAAATCCATTCAGTTCCTCTCACTAAACCCCCGTTACTTGTCACTGCTCTCGTTTCCTTTGAATATATTGACATCTGCTCCAAAAGGTCACCATTATTCAGGATTCATAGGTAACTAGTTCATGCAACAGGACTATAGCAGTGGGCTGGCAAGCCAAACTAATCATTACTACGTAGTCTCCAAGGTCTAGAATAGTATGTACAATTTACAATAATGTAATACATTTTTTTAGGGTTCAAGATCGTAGGATTCATTTCAGTTTATCACAATTTGACAGCATAACAATTTCGCTGTCACAGCGCATGATATATGAATTTGCTTTGATGCTAGTTTTGTATCTTTAGTAAACACTTCCCTAAATTAAACCAAATATACATATATTCACGCCAAGTCCAGTAGACAGAGGTATCGAGTGCGAAATCTCACCATCCTTTGCAGACATGCCGGTTGCTTGGCTTCCTCCACATTTATTAATCATTAGCCACATATTAACAACCAGGTTTCGGAGACTCATGACACCGCCTTTCGCTAATACATGACTGATTTTTTGGTCATTTAATGGCTTCGCCCATATTTGTTTCTTCTATAGAGGGCCTCAATTAAAAATGTAAAAAAATTATTTTACCCCACCCCAATATTGGGTATTTTCAATGTAACTTCTGTTTAATTGATTTCTATGTTTCAATTAGTAAATATTACATGACGTCTGAGAGTAGGTTTTCTTTGGTGCAAGTACATAATGTAGATAGGTGCTTTACGGATTGTAGTGTTGTGCATCGTAAACGTGAACCGGGAGCGTGCGAGGAGCGGGTCACCGAAATCAGGCCAAGGATGCCGCAGCAGATGTTATTGATCCGGTACTGACTTATGTTCTTTCCTCACCAATTTCCTTCAGCATCTACTCTTTATGAATTCAAATCAATACTATACTCGTAACTTTAATTTGATGCTTCTGTGTTTTTTACTATTGGAAAGCAACAAGACGGATTTCCTGTTGATAAGAAACTCCAAAAATGTTTAACGTGCGTTGTTGCACTGAGTACTTGCTTACGTACTTGCACTAAGTTTTCTCACTAAAAGAACAATTTTGTAAGAATAAACTGCCGTCTCACACAGTTTTCCACCGTGCTTTGACACATAGATTTTTTAAAGCAGTATTTTTTATGATATAGGAAGGCAAACAAGCAGACGGATTTCCTGATGGTAAGAAATTCACGCCGTCTAGAGACACCAAAGGTAATAGTGCGTTGCCAACCGGAAGTCGGAATGTCGAGCCTCGAGCAAAAAGTAAGTTTACCGGCTACCTTACCCTCCGAACCGGAACACGTCATGACGTTATGGCGGCAGGAATAGGTAAGGCGGTAGTACCAATCCGGGCGAGTCGCTGCGAAACTCTACCATCTAGTATGCTCATTTTTTCCGGAAACAAACCTGGTGTTAAATGATCATCCCTGACGAGACAACATTCGTACCAAGGGTAACGTAAGTATTATCCAGCCTTATTGAGTGCTCCATTATACCACAATATTATATATTATTATATAGGGTAACTTTGAAGGACCGGCCAAATTTTTAAGTAAAAAAGTAAGAAATTTTTATATTACGGGATATAGGCTTAAATGGTAATGCATTTTGAGTATTATTGCCTAATTGTAACATTTACTTTTTTAAACATTCATTTTAAACAGTTCGCGAAAATGCTTTACTTGTCGTACCTAATATGAGTCAAGACGTCACCAGCCTGTGAATGCGACTGCTGTCAGTGGGAACCAGTTTTATGGTTTGTTAATTAGTTAATTTTTAGTTTTTTCTTAGATCGATTCCGAGCAGTTTCTCAAAATTTGGCTGGTACTTTACATATAACCCTGTTTATTACCCAATGTTCATGCTAAACTGCAAAGGAAAAGAAACCAAGCGAACAGAATCAAGAGGCGTGTTGCATATAATTGATATTCAATTCACACAAGGCAACCAGTAAATCAAGTTTCCTCTCCGAAGCACTGCCTCTCGAACTACCTTACCTCATGTAGATGAAGCAGTTAAACAAAATATTATATTTCGTTAAACCGCTGAAGTTTTCAAAATATAGAAAACAAAAGATATAGAAATTTGATAGAAGAGCTACCGAACCCTGTGACTAACTCGGTTTTTTTAAACATTAGTTTCCCATGGGCCAATCGCGAAAGTACCGCTCGCGCTGTGTAAGCGATCTCGACGTTGTTAAAAAAGTATCTTCACGCCCATATCCTCGAAGAGGTAGACAGAGGCACAAGCAGGGCACCACGATTAGCCAAAGACACTAAGTCCCACAATGTGATAGGTGGCAAGCCTACTGCCAATCGGGGACATATCCCGAGCAACATTTTTTTGTTAGAAAATTGAAAAACGCAAATTTTTTTTGTTGCCCGACCCGGGATTCGAACCCGGGACCTCATGCAGTCAAGTCCAACAACTGAACCGCTAAACCACAAAGGTGATTGACTCAAGGTTACAACATCATTTACAATTTTTAAAGGGAAAAAAATACTTATAAGCATGTATTCAATTATCTATACTAATATTATAAAGAGGAAAACTTTGTTTGTTTGTCTGAAATGAATAGGCTCAAAAACTACTGGACCGATTTTAAAAATTCTTTCACCATTCGAAAGCTACATTATCCACGAGTGACATAGGCTTTGTTTCATCCAAATCGGTGTAGTAGAAGCCAAGTTACGCAGGCGAAGCTGCGTGAAACTGCTAGTTACATATAAAATAGCAAAGATGATGACTGCGATCGACGATTTAAATAATTACGTTATGATATATGATAAAAATATGACGAGCATGTACCCGGAGAATGCTGTTCAAGATGATACATTTATGATTGATCAATAGTAAAATATATTTAAAAGTTAGGCGGATGATTCAATTATTATTATAAGTACCGATATAATATATATTGAGATACAGATAGATTGATAGTATACTATTATTAAAAAATGTACGATTCAATTTTGACTAATTCCACACAGAATATCTTGTAATAAATAAACATAGGATGGGACGGCAAGTTAATAAAATATGTCAAGATCGGAAATACAAGTGATATAACCATTAGGTTTATATATATTATATATAGGAGGTTTAAATACAGCTAATATTAAGCAGCTATATCCTAACGGCCAATGTTAGTAATGTATCTCAATCTAATGGATTTCAAGTAATCTAGATAGCTGCGTATCCGTCGGCCTATCCCATACCTAATTGCCATACTTATCCAGTCCACAGACATGTTATTAGCAAGCGATAACATAAAAATGGATCAAAATATCAATCTTGGACAGCGAGTTTTGAATTAGGATTGATTATTAATATTGGCCGTAAACGTACATCACTAGAACTATGTCCCCACACTAGGCGATATTGAGATTGCGAAATGTCAATGTCGTTTGGCGCGCAATTGTATTTGGTATTGATAAATAGGTTATTTGTAAAGTGACTTCTCATTTTCTGATACCTATTTTATTATTAACAGTATGTATAAGTTAGAAAAAAAATTGTGTGTGTATTTATGTACACGCGTTAGAAGTTATACTCTTCGGCGTAATAAGATAAAAATCTTTTAAAAATTTTATCTTTTGCCTAATTTTACATTTCTAGACAAAATGACACTAACCATAGAAATAAAGAAATATTGTGAATACAGTTGTCAGTTCTCACGCAAACATACGTAGATGTCCTTACTTTGACTTTGTTGGTACCTTTTTTTTGAAAAACTAAAATGTTATCTATAGCTAACTTCATCATGTCGGTTTTTCGTGACGGTGTGCGCGCGCATCGTAAAAATTTACCCTCATCATTTTTTCCTAACGCGCCAAAAGAAGTATAAC
Source organism: Calephelis nemesis (assembly GCA_002245505.1). Taxonomy (NCBI): domain Eukaryota; kingdom Metazoa; phylum Arthropoda; class Insecta; order Lepidoptera; family Riodinidae; genus Calephelis; species Calephelis nemesis. Next base: position 180,016 of record NJDD01005649.1, read on the forward strand.
TTCAATAAGCAAAAAAATTGTATACACATATCTAAATAAAAATTAAGGCAGACAAGCAGACAGACAGATTTTAAAGAGAAAAGAAATATTTGGTCTACAGAAATTAAATTTGAGTTATCAAACTCAAGCTAGGTAATATAAAAAATTTATACTTCAAATAAAACATCAAACTTAAGAGGGCATAAATTTTTACATAGCAACAAGACGTGGCTCAGCATCCTCACCTACGCGAGGGATCAATAGCCGGCCCGCGACCCGGTCGGATCCTTGGCCCGGTTATCAGCTCGCCCTGGTTCGCAATGGGGCAATGCCATTGCATAGGACATTTTTATCTCCAGCTTTAACACTCACTTCAGAGTTTAATATTCTACATGCGTAATAAGAGTTCAGTATAAAAACGTAAATCGCCTCTGCGGTTCTTGAGGTCTCGGGTTCCATTCCCGGGTGGGGCAAAAAAATGTATTTATTAAATTTTCTATTCAAAAATAACTTTGCCCGAGATTAGAATATGTGCCCGGTAAGCGAGGAGGCTTGCCACCTATCGCATTGTGGGACTTAAGTGTCTTCGGCTAGTCATGGGTTGTATCTCTGCCTACCTCTACGGGGATATGGGCGTGAAGATACTTTAATTTAGTATAATAAAAAAATTGTGTGTGTTATTATATACACGCGTTAGAAGTTACACTTCTTCGGCGTAATATGATAAAAATATTTTTAAAATTTTTATCTTTTGCCTTATTTTACATTTGTAGACAAAATGACACTAACCATAGAAAAAAGGTATTTAATACATTGAAAGTTTTATTATAATGCATTATTTAGTTAAATAAAGTTTATTTAATATTTAAGGTACCTTTTTTTGAAAAACTAAAATGTTATCTATAGCTAACTACATCATGTCGGTTTTTCGTGACGGAGTGCGCGCGCATCGTAAAAATTTACCCTCATAATTTTTTCCTAACGCGCCAAAAGAAGTATAACTTCAAAAACTAAATTTTGATATTTCTCCGATTGTTAAACCAGGGACTCTTCACAAATTAGGGGGCGAAACTCCTTACATCGTTTTATGTCACGATGCAATGGTAGCCAAGCCCCATGGCTTTGACAACATTGCGATAATTGACCAATACGGGTATTCCCCTGAAGTACGTTTTCCGCAAATCGTAAGATTGCTAAATTGATTATTTTAATCAAACACTTGATAAAACTTGATATTCAACAATCCGAAATTCTTCACACATCTACAACTGCAAAATCAGTGAAAATATGTTCGATAAAATTATACTGACAGTGCAGTTTGTATGACGGTATGTCATAATGTCTGTTATATGAAACTCTTTCAAATGTTATCACTGGCGAAGGGATGTGACAACCATAATATCGACATCTGTTGGACTAATGTATAATTTAGATTGCTGTATTATTTTAATAATGACCATTAAAATAAGACAGTAGATTCCTGCAATGACTTACCCTGATTGGTACCACAAAATTACGTTTTTTTATGATATTGGAAGGCAAACAAAGAGATGGGTTTCCTGATGGTAAGAAATTCACGCCGCCTAGAGCCACCGAAGTTAGTTATTGC
>NJDD01005649.1:192795-210439 GCA_002245505.1 Calephelis nemesis
CCCTACCTAAAAATTACACCTCCCACCACCGCGACCAGATCACAAATAGAGTCCGAACACGGGAAACAAAACACTTGTCACGTCCCTCGCCAACTTTGATGAAGCACTCACCACAGAGAACACCAAATCGCACTCGACGTACGTTTCGCCTCGACACCGAGGCATCCTCAGGAAATCGACTGTACCGTACAAACGACGACACGACCGTCTTGTGTCGTCGTTTGAAATTGGAATGGAATTAGCAAAATAAAGGCTTATTTTACATCTGTAACAATACTAATACATGGAAATACTTAAATAGATACCAGAATAAATTTAATAAACACCCAGACCCGGAAAATGCAGACATCTAAAGGTTTATGATCACACAAATACCTGCCCCCGTCGGAAATCGAACCCGAGCCCCGCGGTTGGTCAATGTAGTTAGGCGTGTACGCTAGCTACTCGACCAACGAGGCGGTCCAATAATTTCATAAATATCATCAATATTATAAAATGTTTTTTTTTTCTTTTGGTCACATCTTGATTTTCCTTGAGCAAATCAATGATAAGAAAGCGATAGTCGACATGGTCCACTAAAAGTGCAGCTATTTTATGAAATGGTCAATATTATTTGATCACATCATAAAATCATTACATTCATTACTTATAGGGGCGCTATTATCGCTTTGTTTTTGTTATGATGGCGACTGCTGACAGCTGTATTGTTTCGCGCCGAGAAAAAAATGAATAATTTATTGATAAATGTGGGAAAAAATGAAAATAAAAGAGCGATAAAAATGCACTCGAGTACTGCGCAATTCGCGCCAACACCGAGCATAAAGCCCGGAGAAGTTCTAAAAACCGCGAGGTTGGAAGCACATTAGTCATAGAAAAAAAACCGAGCGCAATGAGAGAAAATCGTGGGGTTGGAGTTGCATTTCAAAGATTAACATTTTACTAACTAAATACATCATTATTAACATATTTTAATATATTATCCTATGCTCGCAAGCGTAAGAGTCCTCGTACCTTTTAGTTTTTATGTATCGAACTAATATTACTATTAAAGCATCTTCACGCCCATATCCCCAAAAGGCAGAGGCACAACCAGGGCACCCACGACTAGCCCAAGACACAGTCTCACAATGTGATAGGTGGCAAGCCTATCGCCAACCGGGCACATTTCCAATCCCGAGCAACATTTTTTTTTATTTGAAAATTGGGAAAACCCAATTATACACTATGCTTTAACTCTGTTAAATTTTTAGTTATAAAACAAAACATATAGGAAAGTAGGGTGACCAAACGGAAGAAGTCCAGGACTATTATTGGCTGTCAAAATATGACATTATGGAAGCTGTGGATTAGGTGTACATATCTTACATTAAAAAAGTGTTGACGATACTGCTATTCGTATATTTCCGATGGAGAAATATTTCAAAATATTAAAAGAAGTTCTTAAAATTGTTGTGACATGTTAGGCGACTGAAAAGATTCGACGTATTAAAAACTGACTGCACATTAAAAAAAAACTATTGAGCTATTTGTTAACTCTTGTTTTGTAAAGATTTAGTGCCATTTAAGATAATCATTTGCTATAATTTAGGACAGTTCACTTAAAAATTTTAATTCTTAAAAATGCGGACTTAAAAACAACAAAACAATTTTGTTAACATATTCTGATTTTTAAAATATTTTATGGACACCCTATTTTAAGATACCAATCGTGGATGATCAGATCGTGAAGTATTCGCCATGTAATGATCTGGTTAAGTTAAATGGCATACATCATGAAATTCTCGAGCGTATATACAATACTTATATGTGTGCACAGTAATAATGCACACACTCATAACACTTAACAAACAGCTAAATAAATAAATACTATGTTATTTACACGACTGGATCTAACTCCAAAGTAAGCACATTATCCGCTTACTGTGATTGGTGTTACTCACCGATGGTAATACATAGAAATACCAAAATAAATTTCGTAAACAACGAATTCCAAAAACAAAACTAGCTGTAGTTTACTGTTTATAGGGATAAATTAATTTACATTTTAAAATTGTTTGTGGTCTAGCGGTTCAGTTGTTGGACTTGACTGCATGAGGTCTCGGGTTCGAATCCCGGGTCGGGCAACAAAAAGAAAATTGGGTTTTTCCAATTTTCTAGTAAAAAAAATGTTGCTCGGGATAGGATATGTGCCTGGTTGGCGATAGGCTTGCCACCTATCACATTGTGGGACTTAGTATCTTCAGCTAGTACAAATACAAAAACAGTGTGTAAATAGTAAGTAAATAATTAAAATAACTTATTCTATTAATACCTACTAAAATATTTGCACACCACAAGTTGGTAAAATGTGTTGGAACGCCTAAATAATTTTATAGCATATTTGTAACACTTATATTCCGCAAATAAATATTTTTTTCTTTTCTTTTAAAAAATTAGAATACATAAAGGTACATGACACAAATATCAGCTTCTGGAAATCTAACAATCCCCATTTTCGGTGGCGTTACGAGTGTCCGCTAAAACTTGACTATCAAGGTGGTCAAATTTGATGAATGTCACCAGCTCTTCAATCAATACTTATCTTTACATCTATATAAATAAAGTTGAAGTAATACGAAAATAACCGCCTTTTATTACGTGCATATAAATCAACTAGCTGTTTCCCGCGGCTTTGCCCGCGTACTCTATTAAATATTTAGCTCTCCAACGCTACCCGTTGAAATTTTTAGATAAAAAGTTGAATACGTCTTTCTCCCGATTTTGAAACATTTTTCGTTGGTGCTCATCTGCTATTGGTCTTAGCGTGACGATATATAGCCTATAGCCTTCCTCGATAAATGGGCTTTCTAACACTGGAAGAATTTTTAAAATCGGACCAGTAGTTCATGAGATTAGCGTGTTCAAACAAACAAACTCTTCAGCTTTAAAATTTTAGTATAGATAAACGGTACATATCTAACATATCCCAAAATATCATTTTTTCTTGTTTTTGTCTATCTGTCTGTATGTAAATTACGGCCAATCTCGGAAAACGCTGGACTGATATTGACGGGACTGTAACAAAAGAGTAACTTAGGCTACATTCATTTTAGCCTTTTGTCGACGAAACCACGGGCACAGCCAACATGTGAGTGACGATGAGTGACGCAAAACATCCGGTTAGATGTACCGCAAATGCAAATACACAAACAGAAGTTACTACAGTTGATAAGGGAGTGGAAAGTTCCCGGGGTGATAAGCTATCTGGCACGCGGGCCGGCCGTGGTTCTGTACTACTCTACTCTAGTACTATACGCGTCGCACAGACCCGTTTGACGACCGACCAGATAACGGAACTGGCTAGTGCTTATAGATAAAATATAAATACATTTCTTTACGTAGATTTACTCGTCAGTCTGATGGACCAGTGTCTATTTCGTACTAGCTGTTGCCGCGGCGTTGCCCGCGTGCTCCCAGAGGAACATTGTTTTAGGATAAAACTATCCTATGTGTTAATCCAAGTTAACATCTTTAAGTGTACTAAATTTCATGAAAATCGGTTCAGCAGTTTTTACGTGAAGGAGTAACAAACAAATAGACAAACTTTCACGTTTATAATGTTAATAGAATTCATAGTTTAAATAGGTTATTAGCCATTACCAACAAGACTACTGGTGGTGGAATGCAAGCAACTTGCTAGGATAGAGATTGACCACCTTCATCCTACCTCCATTAAAACACAGTTATGTTCCGGTCCGGAGGGTAGGATAGCCGGTAGACTTGCACAATATGTATATCTAATAACCCGTATTCATTGGTGTTTATTAGCAACGTCAGTCTCTTACCATCAGGAAGATAACGTGCTTGTTTGCTAAACTCTCACATTAAAAAAGAGATTCATACTTTTTTATAGATAAGAGACAAACAGAGGAGGGTCACAATATGTTAAGTGTTGGGGACATATCCCCGAAGAAGTAGGCAAAGGTACAACCAGAGCACCCACGACTAGCGGAAGTCAAAAGTTTTTCTTCTTTTTTCAACTCAATCATACTATTTATACTGTAGACGTAAGATAACAAAGAACAAAACAATAAAACTCATTGTCCTTCTCTAATAGACTTCGAAAGGAGAAGGTTATAATGTTCCATTTTACTTTATTTTTATGTATTTTTTTTTTACTAATGGATTTGGTCATAATTTCTGAACCGACTTTGAACATTTTTTTTGCTTGAGTGAGTGCGCTTTCGAGGTAGTCCCATTGCCACAAAATCTGGTTCTAATAGTGGAATCCTACGGAAACTGAGGAAAATTCTTATTTTTTTGTGTATCTGGATGACTTACTTATTGACATCGAATCGGTATTTTGCAGTTTTACTCCGCTATAATGAGATGTGTATTTTTCAAGTACAATATCTCTTTTTCCAATTCTGAACTGCATAACAACACTAATCACTGTTGTGTTCTGTTTTCTAACCATATCAAATCAAACTAATAATTAACAACTAATAATTAATTATAGCTTTCCAAGTTATATAAAAATTGATAAAATAACTATATAAACATCATTATCTGATAACGTTAATTAGTACTTTAAAAGCATTTAGATAAAGGCAAATTGTTAATAAGTCCAATAAAATCATATTCCTTCTACCTATAGTATTCTAACTTCGATACGTTCTCGACGGTTGTATACACGCCCCCATGGTAACTTCGGAGGAAACTTTGTTCCCAACTTGAGATTATTATTGATACGAAGTTCCTTATCGTTCTGAAAGGGGGTTAGACGGAAAAAAATCTCACCAAAAGTTGTAACGACACTTTTTGCTGTATGCTGTGCAGCGTTTAAATTTAGATTAAATTTATGGTTCAGATGGATGAACACCAACGTTTACAACGGAGACGGCTGTAAACACGCCTCCCAACAAAGATAACTTGCAGGAAACGTTCCGATTACTATTAAGTTTGGGTTTAATTTTAATCTATGGTCCATATACAAACCAATGTTTACACCCAGTGTCTCAAGCGTTTTGACCATAATATAACAAATAGAATTTCATTTTATAAAGAACAAAAAAGCAGAAACAGATGAATAATTTTCCGTACATATTTATCCGAGTATATTTTTACCGTGTTGGTGCAGATCTAATGTCGTTGCACTTCTAACACCGACTATCACCATATTGTCAAGAAACAATACAATAACTCTTTATTGTTCACCAAATACAGAGAAATTACAAATAATTCAAAATAACTTAAAATAAGAAGATACACAAAGGCGGCCTTATCGCCTAGTCAGCGATGTACAGGCAACCCTAAAGAATGGAATAAGATTTAGCAATAAACTGTACAATTGTGCTCTTAATAATATAAAAAGGCATCTAACACTAGCCGTTATAAATCATTCTAAAAGCAGAGGCTTCTTTTAATCATTAGTAATTAAAACAAACAAGAAAAGTCAAATGCAAACTACATTACAGTGAATGCAGAAAGTGACGCTTTAATATACTTTTGAAAATATGAATATTTAGAAGTCTCTTGATATCCACGGGGAGAGAATTCCAAAGCCTTACTGCTTGCGAAGTAAAAGAACGGTTAGAGTAACAAGTGTTTCGAAAGGGAACTTAGAGTATAATTATCACTGGACCTGAGGAATTTTACCTTACGTTGGTTTGTGTAAAATGCTTTAAGATGATTTATTACGCCAGTACAGATACGGTTGATGCATTAGTAAAAGTGGAGTCTGAGTACCTAATAAAAATTAAATGCGGAAAAGATGAAAGCGAAGATAAATCACAGTATTAACATAAAGAGTGGTCCTCATAAAATGTGCTCTCTGAAACGAATTACGAATATTCTAGAAAGTTAATAACATTCGGAGACATACTGAAACATAGGATAGCAAACGGGAAAACGAATGGCTAACAGACGGATTTCCTGACAGTAAGAAACACACATCCTACCAATATCAAAATGCGAAAATTTGTTTTTTACCCCTTCAAGCAAAAACTGCTAAACCGATTTTCCTGAAATTTGGCACACACATAGAGGGTAACTTGGATTAACACATATGTCAGTTTATATCATGAAAAAGGTTCATGTGGGACCATTAAGCACGAGGGCAACAGCTAGTCGCCTATAAACACCAAAATAGAATGTCCAAGACAAATTGCTAAGTGTCGCTTGAATGGTTTAGGTATCTTGCTTAATATGATACCTAAACCAAATAGAATGGTATCTATGTAGACAATTAAAAACATATTATAAACAATCACTTTGAAACAATTTGTGATTTAATTAAAAATATGAAAATCTTCATGAAAAGAGAAGAGAAAACACAAATCATGACAAGAAACAGCTTTTAAATAGAAGAAAACCTTTAATAATTTCATCTGATTCATAAAAAAATCCCAGATAATACACATAAAATGCAGACGAATTATGGACCTCCTTTTTATTTAGAAGTCGTATTAAAAAGAAGCGTGGAAATTCGGGACTGCTTACTAAATAATATTCATGCCCATATCCCTGAAGAGGTAGGTAGAGGCACAACCAGGGCATCCACGGCTAACCGAAGATACTAAGTCTCACAATGTGATAGGTGGCAAGCCTTTCGAAAACCGGGCACATATCCAACGCCGGGCAATTTTCATTTTTATTAGAAAATTGAAAATTTACATTTTCTTTAATTTTTTTGTTGCCCGATCCGGAGATCGAACTCGGTACCTCAAGAAGTCAAGTCCGACGCCGGACCACAGAGGCGATAAATAATATTCATGTGCCCAAATGAGCACAATACCGATTACATTCACTAAGAGTACATGAGATAAGATGTTCTTGAAACTTTAGACGCTACTGTGAAGCCGTCTGCTATCAGTTACGTGAAAACAAACACTTACTTCATTATAGTATTAACATTACAGACGATACCAGTCGAGATAAAGCAGAAAAACAGTGTAATTCAAGAATTATCAACAGAGATACTAGTTAATTGGGTGAACTGGTAACGTAAATATAAAAAAATAAGCACAGCAAATCAATTCTTATTTTAATAACCATTAAGCTTATATATCCGTAACAGGATACAGTAGATAAGTATTCAAAACATATAGTTTATAAATAGTTTATGTTGCTGACGATTTGTAATACGCAATAACATTATTTATCAGTGTATTTTATTACGTTTTGCCACGATCTTGTGGAACATGTTATACAGCTGTAAGGACTACTGTGGATTATGATTATATGCTTTATGAGGCTAAAGACATGAGGTCAAGTTCTAAACGAATCCATTATATTGAAACAGGAAAAGAAATAATGAACACTTACAACTAATGATTTGTTTTTAATCCATTCTTTACAATCGAGATGCATTGGTGGTAATGTTGTTGCGCACCCACTAAACTTATTTTAAGTTATAGCTATTTTCTTTCAACGAAAGTAATAGAAAGAGACATAACACTTTTAGTGCTGTCAGATTAGTCTAGGTACACACGTCATTTCTACAAACGTTTAATCCATCACTCGGAAAACGTTTTTTATAAACATCGCAATTTGACAAGTTCGGTCTAATCTGAAATGTCTAAAGACTATTATCCTATCTCTTTTGTTTTTGTTTTATTTGAAAATGATAGCATGAACCTAAAATAACTTTAGTTTGTGAACAGGAGAATCACCACCATGTTTTAGTTATATTTGAAAAGTTTTTGTAGCATTTAATTTCTGCTTAATTAAAATCAATAAAGGACATGCATAAACTCATTAGCGGTTTAAAAGTAGAAAAAGGTAAGGTAATGCTGATTTCGTAACTCAAATTTGGTTTTAACACCCTTTGAGGTTAGTTTTAGCCTGATTGCATTGATAGAAGTACTGAACGTTATTAATAGTTAGATCTATACGTCATACGTAATAGATATGCAACAACAGAAACGCAATTGAATAAAGATTTCTTCTATCAGTACCATCATAAAACTAATTCCCTCTGCAACATCCAACTTTTCGCGACAAACTTTAAAACTACTGAAAAAACTTTCATACGGTTTCTTTCAATCCCAAATGATTAACGATCCTAAAAAAGGTATTTGAAAACGAGTTAATTTTTTTGGTGTGGATATTTGTTCAACATGTCGGGAGAACTCATCGGGAATTTCCATCAATTCCCTTTGATTTATAGCAAAAAGATGTACGTAGAATCATTACTTTTAATAGATCTACAAAAAATCCGCTAAGATATACATACCTTTTAAGTTTACTTACTATAACAACTTTTTGTCCGGATCTTCTCAGCAGTAGATTTTAGTTTTATATAGACGCGTCACAAGTGATTTTTGTATGGTCTATGTGAAATGAACGATATTCTGATTGTACCTAAAAAATGGAAAACGCTATTTGAGTAACGCTAAGCGAGGATGATGCCGTCTGAATCCATAAATTAATCACTAAATCGGAATGTTCGTGCCAAATACAATCTCGGAGTCTGAGTAGGTATCGCTTAAATAATCATTTAAAAAAATAATATATTTGTCATTATAAAACGGATTTTCTTCAAGTGCCAAGGAAGAAACACTATCAAACTTTTCCAAATATATTCTCATAAATTTAATATAAACAAAAAAAAAAACGGAATCTTTTAAAAATATTGTTTTTTACTTACAATATAAGCACTCAAAATAAAAACAAAAAATCATATAACTTAGTTACCTTCTTAAGATAAGTAATTCTTTTGAAGGCCTCTCAATAAGAATTTAATAAATTATTAAAAAATATTCAAAACCTGGCGTTGAAACAAAAAATTGAATATAAATTATATAACAAGGGCTACTATAGTGCTAGTTAATATTTACATGAGAAAAATCCATGGATATTACATGAATTAATTATCATTAAATACTAACAGCGATTATAAATTATTAGAATTATATTTTTAACTAGCTGTTCGTTTCACCCGTTCAGTATAAGAAATATTAAAGTATTATTTTTCCCATTTTCCCTGCAACTTTCCCGGTTTTTCTTTTCGTAAGAACCTTCTCCTGATCATAAGTAATACAATAATAAAAAAGTTAGCTAAATCGGTCGTCAGCCGACGTCATCAGTCGAAGTCGTCGTTCGGACGTCGAAACGTCGGAAGTTTTGCGCTTACCAACACATTTAGCGATTCATTTTTATATTATAGATTCTGACATGTTATACTATAAATAGAATAAACATCCTTGAACAAATTACACAAATTACCCCACACGTAAGCAAATTATGTGCTTGTGTCACGTTTACTGTCGATTTTTAACTACCCTCACGCATTTTCATGACATTGTTGCTGTTGAGTGTTCCATCATGTATGATACCAATTTAGTTTATTTTTATTACTTTGTATTGTTAGTCACTGTTATTTTATTTCGGTTAAAAAAACTGTAATTGAAAAACCTTAATCTGACAATCGCCTCTGTGGTCTAGCGGTCCGGGTGTTGGACTTGGTTGCAAGAGGTCCCGGGTTCGAATCCCGGGTCGACCAACAAAAAAGAAAATTGGATTTTTCCAATTTTCTAATAAAAAAAAATGTTGGTCGGGATTGGAAATGTACCCGGTTGGCGATAGGCTTTCCACCTATCACATTGTGGGACTTAGTGTCTTCGGCTAGTCGTGGGTGCCCTGTTTGTGCCTCTGCCTACCTCTTCGGAGATATGAGCGTGAAGATACTTTTACTTTTAATCTGACACGTACTTCAAGTATACTGGAATGTTAACCTACAAACTTGTAATTTGTCTTTGTACACAATTTGTTTTCTGTTTGCAATTGCATAGATTTTGTTTTAACATATAATTTTTTTTAAGCGTTTATAAGTTTCTAGTTTCTTTTCATCAAGTAAAACTTTGAACTCTATTACTGTTGATTAACTAGCCGACCCGGCGAACTTCGTATCGCTTGACATTAACACCTGGGGGCCTACCATAAGCTTTGACAAAGCAGTCCTGTCAAAGGAAAGTTATACTTCCGTCTTAAAATACCATTACTTTATTTCGTACCATGACCATTTAAATCAGTCTTGTTTTATTACTCCTTTGAACGAATGATTTTTGTATAATTTGTCTATTAACTGCTAAATTGTTTTTTTAATTCTTCTTCTTCTTTCTTATAAATATGGCTTCCATTTGTTTTTCATAATATTATTAGCAAATGTCAAGTATAAAACTTACTTAGATACGTCCCCTTCTGGCAGACTAAGATTCCTTACTTATAAATATTTCCTTATTTGTTTTTATTCGTTATGCATTTCTCTAGTTAGTCATTTTCGTCATCTTATTAAGTCATACTAAAGTCTTAGGTAAAGCGGTGTCTTATTGAGCTTAGTTATGAATGCTACCGCATATGCTATAAATACACGGTTATATATCAATTTCTTAGTGAATATTTCACTTGTGTATTTTAGCTAAACAAAATTGTACACAAAAAATGAAATCTTAGGAAAAGATTTGTAAATTGTGAAGAACTGCGTAGATTAAGTTAAGTAATATAAACATTTCTGGCAATCAAATTTTTTTTTTGCCACACTTCTTCTACTAATATGAGACACTGCAACCTTTGTCGACGATTTAAGCAAATAGTCTAAAATTTCTTTGTCTGATTCCTCCATATAGAATATTGGCCCGCACCAATTTATTTCGTCAATATTGAGATGTCGATGTTTAATTGGTAGTCTAATTATACATTTATCACTGAAATCAAATAAAAATAACAATTTTATGCTTTATTTATGTTTTTTTTTTAAATGGCAACTTGTCCAACAATCTTAAATCCACTAGCAAATATTAACTTTTTTAAGATCACCAATTATGACGTAATAACATTACTGCTGGCTGTCAAAATTGGCATCATGGTACGGAATGAATGAATGAATGATACGTCACAAAATTGCTATGTAGCAGTATTGTAAAATTGTCTTGAAACAAGATTGTTTAGAGACGTCATGGTACGAAAAGTCGATGTAGTATTAAAACATTCCTGATTTAAGAGCTTATGGTAGACCCCCTGGTAACAATTTGTATGGACAAAATTAGGGTATTGTTTTTCCTATTATCCTTACAGTTTTACCAGTTTTGTTCTTTATAAGAAACCTTCTCCTGACGATAGCCAATACAACAAAAAAAAAAATCAATAAAATTGTTCCATCCGTTCAGACGTGATGCGTTAACCACACGCTAGCGGTTTCATTTTTTTATAGATACTAGCTGACCCGGCAAACTTCGTATCACGTGACATTAACAGCTACTACGTAATATTCGATGCTCAGATAGTAGCGCAATCTGCCAGATCCAATGTAAAACACTCTTAAATCAACGACTATAACTAAAAAATAATTAAAAAACAATTTTCTAGTTGACCAAATTTTAAACCGTTCACGAATCCCCTTGAACAGACACACAAACACACACACACACACACAAAATTACATCAAAATCGCTCCAGTCGTTTAGGAGGAGTTCAATGACAAACACGCGAACACAAGAATTATATTAAGATGACATTTATGCTCTATAAGCATAGCCTAGTCGAATCATTAATTAATTATACATGAGAACAAAATATCAATTTAAGTCATGGAAAATAAACCAAACTAAGCTAAACGATCAGCTCTTCCCTTGAAAATACTTATAAAGTATTGTTCTGGATATGTTTAGGCAGAGAGATCCCAGCCTTGGCTATCGGTATCATGAAAATGCTATATTTCGCTAGATGAAGGATTTCGTAGTACCTACAGATGGAGTTCCGATCAGAAAAAAGTCAGTATCAGGAGCATTATTCATCTACAAAGTTTGTTTATGAATAAAAGAAAATTTTGTGAGTCAGAATCAAAAGCTAGGTAGTAATAACTTGTTTGCTTCTACTAACCCGACATGATCAAAATTACACAGGTATTTGCTTTAGATTTTTTTGACGATATTTATTTGATTATTACCAAAGACACTTGATTGATTACTAACGACTGATATGCATCAGCAGAAAGAAAATTTAATGTAGTAGTACTTAAGAAATAGGAAGGAATGTAAAAATACTTAAACAAGTGAATATAAGTGGCGAAATAAACGTACTTTGCGTTGAGAAAACACAACCACAAAATTTTAAAAATAATATAAACGACCTGTTTTTAAAACCTCTGTGGTCAAGCGATCCAAGTCTTGGACTTGACATCGAGAGGTCCTGACTTCAATTCGAGGGTCGGGCAACAAAAAGAAAACATTGTTTTTCTAATAAAAAAATGTTGCTCGAGATTTGATATGTGCCCGGTTGGCGATATGCTTGCCACTTATCACATTGTGGGACTTTAGTTTCTTCGGTTAGTCGGGGGTGCCCTGGTTATGTCTCTGCCTGATTATTCGGGGATATTGGCGTGAACATACTTACAAAACATTTATAGTTAAAACAAAAGATTTCGATTTTAAATTATCTATTCCATCATAAGCAGCTATCTGAACAACCACTGCATTTGAAAGTACATTATTATCGACATTTGAGTCATTGCCTTCACTGAAAATATCGATCAATATGATAATCCTATTTACGTCAATCCACGGTACACGGTCTAATTTATCAGATGTTATCAGGACATTGATGTCATATACCTTAATATGGAACACATTTTAACTCTGTACACGAACAAAATATTTAAGTTCACGTGGCTTTAGCTGATTATGAAATATCTGATTACGTTTATCACTCCACTTTATTTTCGTGCGCTTGATATCATCCGATCCTAGTTAATCTGAAGTAAAGAATGATAAAATTCTACAGTATTTTCCATCGAATTCTAGTTACTTGTTGATAAATGACAAGTTCTATCTCATATTAACCAAGTACATATTTTGTAATGTAATAAATACCTCATTTAGATTAAGTATCCGTTTGGATTATATGCAATAAGTAAAATTAGAATTATCCATTGTGATGTATTAGAGCGAAACAAAACCACAATATGAAGTTAAGAGTGTGTTAAAGATGAATTCAAGTATATCGGATTATCCGATCCTTCTAGGAACTTCAGATGAATAGCAATGAGAAATAGACAATGAACCGAACGCCTCGTTGGTCGAGGGGTTAGCAAAACCCACCTAACTCCTCCGATCATCCGCTAGACTCGAGGTCCATTCTCGAACAGGTCAGGCATTTGTTTGATGAACATTAAGACGTTTCTAGGCCTGGTTCTTTATTAAATTTAGTCTCATATCTTATAAATTTTTTCATGTAATACAACACCCATAATACAAGCACATAATTTGCTTACTTTGAGGTTGGATTTAATTTGTGTAACTTAAAAAAAAGGGTAACTTATGAGGGGTTATGTATTAGTGACACTAAACAAACTTCATAGTAAAATACAGTTAAACTTTTCTCCTAGGGCTTACAAATCACAATCCTACAACTCCACTTATACCAAAACATATTTTAATTGTATTTTTTTTATTAAAGAAAAATATGTAAAAATTAAACCATACAAGCGCTTCTTGAGAAATGTGTATATTTTTCCTAGAGAGCAACCACTCACTGAGAAGATCTAACCAAAAAAACTTTTGAGGTTTATCGATTTTCTCATATGTTTATGTTGCAACCAGATGGTTTGACCTGGTAGGAGGGGATTACCATAAGCTCTTGAAGTAGTAATTTCTGTGTTGCTGAATGTCCACGTATAAAAGCAGCTTATAGCATACATTATAAGGTTGTCCTTTGCAGATGACAATTAGAATTATTGAAATAATATTGTTTTAATAGCTTACGGTAACCTGGAGATTACTGTGGCAAACGTCTCTAACAAACACCTAACCTATCCTGGACTTAAACCAAATATTGCTTATCATGAACAGAGCATAGGAAATAAGAAGTCGCCAACAGTTATAAAATCTTCATTTCCTTGTCTGCTGGTGGAGAGCCCATTCACATCTGCATTAGAACTACAGAATACGATACCAATCATTTTCTTGGCTTTAGTCTCAACCGTTGATATCCGAATGGATGAGTTTACCTTCACAATTTGCATTACCTCTAAAACTTGGGTAATTGTATTAATTAGCAAAGCTTTACCATGTATGGTAATTTCACGTGACTGCATGGATAAAACAATTTTACAGAGTTAGGTTAGGTTAGTTTTATATATAGTAGTATTACTACAATTTGTGACGTATGCCTATTTTATACTAGCTTTGCCGGCGCACTTCATTCCACTCTGAATTAAAAGTCTTACTTACTCTGGATTAAAAGTATCCTTTGTCCGTCTCCTGGTTCTAAACTACCTCCCTATCAGTTTTTAGCCTAATCGTTTCAGCCGTTCTTGAGTTGTCAATAGTGTAACTAATAAGACTATATATTTATATACTAGCTGTTCTGGCAAACGTCATTCCCCCATTTTACTTTCTTTAAGAAAAATTAAAATGATGGTTTTCCTAGTTTCCTCGCTGTTGAACGGGATTAAGTGTACCCTTTGTCCTTCTAGTTCTAAGCTAGGCGAGGTCTCCGTTAATTTTCAGGCAAATCGGTTACGCCGTTCTTGGGTTATAGTATAACTAACAAATAACTGTTTTATATATATAAAATTTGTGCTTAGATATATAAAATATTGTCAAATAATATAATACTTATCTTAAATATATATTCCTAACTTTTTCAACACAAAGTGTAAAACTCAGCTGTAGAATGAAACATGAACTATAATGAGATAACACAAAGGTTTACACAATACTGATGACTTCACAATATCAAACGTGACCTTAAAAACGTGACCGCCGAGCTATGGTACGGCTCTCTTTGGAAAATTGTTCAATACACGTGTTCCTGAGCCGTCCGTTACTTATATGTCTTCAGAGAATGAGCACGTCACGGCTAACTCTCGTCTGTTTATACGTATTGTGTTCAAATGCAACATTGTCTGCTTCATCACTATTTCATTCTGGTACACACATATACACAACATTCACGTTAAGTCCCTTACGGAATAGGCAGAGAGTATCGAATGCCAAATCTCACAATCCTGTCAGATCTGCCTGGCTTCCTTCCCAAGTCAGCGATCTCTTCCGGGCAACCCTTAAGTATGGAACAAGATTTAGCGAGATACTATCTAATAGTGCTTTTAAAAACATAAAAAGCTTCTGATACTAGACAAAATAAATCATCCTAAAAGCAGAAGCCTGTTTTAATTATAAGTATTAGAATTTAGTACAAGCAATAAAAGTCAATAGCAACCTTCATCACAGTGAACGTAGAAAGTGACGCTTTAACATAATTTGAATATACTAATACTTTGAGCCCTCCCGATGTCTACGGGGAGAGAACTCCAAAGCCTCTTTGCATGCGAGGTAAAAGAACGGCTATAGTAACAAGTGTTTCGAGAGGGAACTTGAAGAGTAAAATTATCACTGGACCTGAGGAATTTTACCTTACTGTTACAAAACTTAAATCTCTCCTTTCAATGAAGTAACAAACGAGAGGACGGTAAATAAGAGTGTCAGCAATACTTGGAAATTGTCATCTGTATGCTCACTCTTGAATCTCGATGTCATGACAATTGGAATCGTACATATGTCATTTTAGGTACTCTTGAACACAGTACTAGCGGATTATTAACATTTAGTTCCAAATAAATTCAACCAATCCGATACAATAATGTATTGCTTACTATTAATTAAATGATATTAATTCGCCAGTACTCTGTTCAGCAGTACCTAAAGTGAAGTACTCGATTCCAATTTCTAATATTGCACGAATCGAGCTTCAAGAGTAACCAGATCTTTGTAAATAGTGTACCTAATCTCCAGTACTAAAATATCTTCATGGTACCCTTTAGTCTACATGAGTCACCGAAATATGACGTTTGTCAATTTCGCCACAACGCCACATTCGTCCAAGTATCACGTATTCGTATTTGTGATAGATGTCGAAACAGTTAATTGTTGAACTTCACACGTTGAAGAATATGAAATGTCGTCCGTTTCATCACATGTTTCCTATTAAACAGTCTGAAAGCGATAGCTTGGCGACTGGAAATAGTTGATAAGAGCAGACACTTTTTTTAATGATATTGGAAGGTAAACAAGAAGACGGATTTCCTGATGGTCAGAAATTCACGTCGCCTAGAGACAGCAAAGGTGGTAATGGTGCGTTGCCAACCTGAGACCGGGATGATAGGCCTCAAGCAAGAGTAAGTTTACCGGCTACCTTACCCTCCGAACCGGAACACGTCATGACGTTATGGCGGCAGGAATAGGTAAGACGCTGGTACAAATCCGTGTGAGTCGCTGCGAAACTCTACCACCTAGTCAGATATCACAGTGTTAGTGACGGTAGGCCTATGCTCGCCTTTTACGAGCTGCCTGGCAGGAAGGCAGATGGTCTGTTCTACATTTGGTAGTTCGCGGAAATTCAAATATAATTTCAAAATAAAATTGTTAATTTACAACTTCCCGCTAAAATTGCATTCATGTTGTAGTCGCGATATAGTGATATAATATGTATACATTTTGTTAGCGGTGAGTTGCAAATTCATCACTTTACTTTTGGTTTGATATAATAATGATATGATGCCTCACATTTTGTATGAAACATCCACACCTAATATTATAATTGCAAAAGTCTGTCTGTCTTTTACGCTTTCAAGACTAAACCACTGACCCGTTTTTAATGAATTTTAATCAGTAACATTAAAAAAAAGAAGTATCTTCACGCCCATATCCCCGAAGAGGTAGGCAGAGGCACAACCAGGGCACCGACGACTAGCCGAAGACACTAAGTCCCACAATGTGATAGGTGGCAAGCCTATCGCCAATCAGTAACAGTAACACATTTCCGTAAAATGTGGTGTAAATATTATAACTGGTTGACATTAGTTAGATATTGATAGTTCTACACATTTTGGGCAATAATTTGACATTATTTATTTTTATGTTATAGGGAGACAACAAGCAGACGGATTTCCTGATGGTAAGAAATGCCGTCGCCTATAGACACCAAATGTGGTACCTAATGGTGTGTTGTCAACCTGAGGCTAGGATGGTCAGCCTCCAACCGAAACACGACAATAACGAGCATTGTCATTTCGCGGAAGGAATAGGTAAGGCGGTGGTGCCTGTATGTCCGGGCGAGTCGTTGCAGGTAATATAAAAAAAACAACCCCTAAATGACTACAATAAGGTATGAAAGTTTTATGATTATTTATTTTTATGCTAACGAAGTAGAGCTGGTTGGAAACGAACTATTGGGACTAACACAAAGGGAAAGAATTTATTATTATTAACTCTTTATTGTACACAACTGATATTACAAAAGAAATACTTAAAAGAAAAAAAAGTACAAAAGGCGAGCTTATCTCTAACAAAATAAATTTCTTCCAGCCAACCCGTAAAAGGAAAGTAATAAATGAAATAAGTAGACTTGGTGTACATATAACTAAACTACTAAATATAAACTATGTAATGAACTAAAACACATATAATTAAAAAATAAATATAATATAATATAATAAAGTTTTTTTAAATTTAGTGCTGGAGAAAAGAAGTTAAAGAAATCGACGCATCAGGTCTGTACTTTAACGTGCTCTCTTAGATTCTACATCCAGTCCCTCTCTTTTGCAGTACTGATGCCACTAAGCAATCCCCATTGAGTGTAGGTAGCCGTCAACTTTGTTGCAAGTCTA